>PRKT01000554.1:0-38518 GCA_003671525.1 Saccostrea glomerata | reverse complement strand
CTATAATTAAGTATCTCCAGTACTTATTGGCTTGGAATAATCAAACTTTGTCAGTTGATGCATTTAGGTTTTTCCAAGAATGTAGATGAAAAAGTAGGTAAAGGTGACTTACTTTTGAATATCTCACATACTTATTGGCTTAGAATCTTCAATCTTTGTCTATTAATGCATCTTGAGTCCTCAGAAAACATCAATCTTAAAGTAGGTCATTGTGACCTATTTATGTTTTTTTTTATAGCTTTATTAAAATATTTTCAGTTATAATTGGCTAAGAATCATCAAACTTTGTCAGTTGATGCAACTTGGCTCTTAGAATACTTAGGGTTAGAGGCTTCAAATAGAAGTGATAGGTTGTACAATTTATCAGAAGAGCGATTCAAGGCCCTTGGGCCTCTTGTTATTGAATTTTATTACTAGACATTTTTTTACTTTTTATTTTTATCTCTCGAACCAAAAACCTGGGTCCCGTTACCACACACACCCCTACTAATGTGTTCGGAACCTTTTATTTTTCGGTGTTCTGCACATTATAAAATCCGATGAGTTCAGAGTAGCTCTGACAGTAGCTCTGGCGAGAGCTAGCGAGACTTCAGCGAGATAGGGTAAATTATTCACGGAAATGTGGCTAGGAAGTGACTAGCACGTGGAGACATGGTAAACATAAAAGTTATGTTGTGTTTTAGTTTTCACTACCCTATAATATCATTCTGTAAGAAGGTACTTCAATCGATCTTTCTTGAATTCATTCAAGTTTAAATTATTTTTAAGTATTCTGTATGATACAATTTTCTGCTGTCATGAATTAAATATTTTTTGGACAAATATTTTGGGGGAACCGGGACTATATTTTTTGGCGTCAGATTAGCAAATGGGGCACCAATGTGACTTGAACTGACAAATCAGATGAATGAGAATTGTATTATGAGTTACTATACGAATACTACAGGAATTTTTACTCTTGATAAATTCCTTTATTGTACTATCGGTGAATACAATTGCCAGGTGGATTCCCTGGCCAACACACGTGATCACGAGTATAGTTATGTAAAAAATGTTTTGTACATTTCGATGCATACGGCATGCTGCTCGTTTTCCTTATCTTTGAAATGCTGGTGTTCTGAACTTGACATGAACTACGTATACGTTTTATTAAACATATTTTTCCCTAGTTGACAACAAATTAAAAACGCCCCTGATATTTTTAATAGTTTCTTATGTTTGCATTTTGTTCATAAGAACATTTTTTTTTAATTTTTCACTTCATTGACATGATCATAGATTGACCTGAAACACGTGTTCGAAGTAACATGTAATCATGTATTTGGCGTAAACGTATTCAATCAACAATTGGTCAGTTGCTCGTGGAAAGATCCTCTGTGCGCATTAATCGCAATAGCCATATAAGGCAAAAAGAGGTTTGTCTGTGTAGATGATATTACACTTTTTTTTTTACCAGCGTATCGGTCGCTAGTGAGCTTTAATTTTTGCAGTTAAGTATAAGATTTATTAATTGTTATTTACCCCCCTCCCCACCTTAAGCCACCCATTTCTGTTGAAAATCATGAAAGTCTTTCAGAAAGGTGTGGAAACACACATTTTTCACAGGACATGTTACAGAAGAAACAGACTATAGAAATTTCCTGTTTACTGCCAATTTTATTTATAAAACCGGATCTATCCTATAACCTTTGAATAGGTAAACCTAAACCACGTGTCTTGAATTTAAATCACAATAACATTAGTAGGGGTGACACATATTTCATTGAATTTTACTCTCTGTCTCTCGAAGTTTTGATTGCGCTTGTATACACGCCAATCAAGCGTAAAATAGATGCTGTCTGGATTTACCTGGAAAGAGTGAAGGCCTTGGGCTGTTAATTGGGTGTTTACATAGACTACACCTGTGGGTCGTCCGTATGTTGTTATAATTAATGGGTTATTATTCACAGGGTAAATTAGAAACAAAGTCACAATTATTTTGAATTTAAACCGACACGATAATTCTTTGAAATTAATTTATCATGTTTATAAATAAAGGTGACCCAACAAATCCAGAAAATTATCGTCCAATAACACTTTTAAGTTGTCTTGGTAAGCTTTTTACCTCCATTTTATGTAAACGCTTGGAATGTTATGTAGATAGCTTAAATCTTATAAGCGAAAGCCAAACTGGCTTTCGGAAAGGTTATTCTACCTTGGATAATATACTTAGTTTACATTTTCTTTCAAACATGGTGATGTCTCTCAAAAAGAAACTTTTTTGTGCTTTTATTGACTTCAAACAGGCATTCGACACAGTGTGGAGAAATGGGCTTTGGTACAAACTTTTGAATAATGGCATTACCGGAAAATGTTTTACTTTTATAAAAAATATGTATAATGGTGTCAAGTCTCTTGTGACTATGAATGGTCTTTCATCTGAATTTTACAATTGTAACATTGGTGTCCGCCAAGGAGAAAATTTATCACCTCTCCTGTTTTCTATGTATATTAATGATCTAGAAGAGTTTCTGGCCAGCAAAAATGTACATGGGCTATCTTTTAATAATGTAAGCAGTTCAAACTCTGTAGAAAATGAAATTTTGATGTATTTTAAATTATTTATTTTGTTCTATGCTGACGATACAGTTATAATGTCTGAGTCTGCAGAGGGTTTACAACATGCTCTAAATGAGTTTCATTCATATTGTGTACAATGGAAACTGACTGTCAATGTAGACAAAACAAAAATTATGATTTTTTCGAAAGGTCCATCTGTTAAGAATGTATTTTATTACAATAATTCTGTTATTGAAATTGTGAACGAATTTAAATACCTAGGTATACTGTTTTCTCGATCAGGTTCATTCTGTAAAACTAAAAAACATTTATGTGAGCAAGCTCAAAAAGCCATGTATGGAATTATACGAAAAATTCGACAATTTAATTTACCAGTAGATTGCCAGCTTGATTTGTTCGATAAAGTTGTCACTCCAGTACTTTTGTATGGATGTGAGATATGGGGTTTTGAGAACATTGATATAATTGAACGTGTTCATCTTAAATTTTTGAAACATATTTTTAATCTAAAAAGTAGTACTCCTAGTTATATGGTTTATGGCGAAACGGGTCGCTTCCCTTTGTATATAACAGTGTATTCGAGAATGATATCCTATTGGGCAAAATTATTGGTAAGCCCTGAAAACAAGATTGTTTATGTTACATATAGACATTTATTTGAACAGTTCAGTACAGGAAGTCATAAGAATCCTTGGATTTTATGTATTAAGAATATACTTGATAGTTGTGGCTTCTCAAATGTGTGGAATGAACAGACCTTTATAAATATTAAATGGCTAAAGGCTATAGTTGATCAACGTCTTAAAGATCAGTACATACAGAAGTGGCAAAGTAATATGCGCGATTCATCTAAAGGTCTCTTTTATAGTATCTTCAAAACAGAATTTGGATTTGAAAAATATTTAGCCTTACTACCAAAAAAATTTAGAACAATATTAATTAAACTAAGAACAACAAATCATCGTCTTCCAGTTGAGACTGGGAGATGGTTTGGGATTCCCAAAAATGATAGACAATGTAATCTTTGTAATAATGGACAAATAGCTGATGAGTTTCACTACATTTTAGAATGCAAATATTTTTCCGAATGTAGAAAAAAATATCTTCCCAGTAAATATTGTAATAGACCAAATTTTTTCAAATTATCAGAATTGTTGTCATCTGCTGACTCCAAACTATTGATTAAACTATGCTGTTACATAAATAGAGTATATGAAAAAGTCTGTCCTCCATAGTTATCTTTGTTACTTTATATGAATATTTCCGCCATTTCACGTGTATCTTGTATATTATTCTTTGTATATATTGTACATATTGTTGAACCTCATGTACCATTGATATGGTCTGAGTGAATAAATTGAACTTGAACTTGAGTAAGTTCCCATAGACTATGAACTTTCATTTATGATTTAATCAGTATGGGAAATATTACACAAGAATTTCTTTTCTCAAGGACAGAATACCAATTAAAAAAAATCTGGTGAACACTGGTGAAGGACCCGATCAAGCCGCGGAATGGCCAAACCCACGTGCAATTAGTGAGATCTATTCAACTGACTTAAAAACTTCTTTCTTGCACTTTCCCGTGTGGCGGTCAGCCGGGTTCGATCGCCGGTGGCCAGATAGCTCAATTGGTAGAGCACCTGACCGGAGTTTCAGGGGGACCGGGTTCGAATCCCGGTCTGGTCCGCTGCATCTTCTCCTCTCCCGTTATATTTGGTGCCGTGCCATGCCCTGGAATTGACAGGTGAGGGGCCTGCCAGGGATGAGCCTGGGTTGGGGTCTTTGAAGGGCCAAAGACCTTTAAGGAGGGAGGAATGTGGCGGTCAGCCGGGTTCGATCGCCGGTGGCCAGATAGCTCAGTTGGTAGAGCACCTGACCGGAGTTTCAGGGGGCCTGGCTTCGAATCCCGGTCTGGTCCGCTGCATTTTCTCCCTCCCGTAACATTTGGTGCCGTGCCATGCCCTGGAATTGACGGGCGAAAGACCTGCCAGGGATGAGCCTGGGTTGGGGTCTTTGGAGGGCAAAGGACCTTTAAGGAGGGAGGAATGTGGCGGTCAGCCGGGTTCGATTGCCGGTGGCCAGTTAGCTCAGTTGGTAGAGCACCTGACCGGAGTTTCAGGGGGCCCGGGTTCGAATCCCGGTCTGGTCCGCTGCATTTTCTCCTCTCCCGTTACACCTGTGATGTTGATCTCGCTTTTCTTTAATTTGCATTGTGCTTAGTTTTGAAGAAAAAATTTGAAATATTTTTATGTAAGCTTACGCACTTATACTTAATTTGGTGATATTTTATCTATATCCATTTTTATGCCCCACCATGAATATGGCCGGGGCATATAGTGTTTGTCATGTCTGTGCTTCCGTCCTTCTGTCCTTCTGTCACACTTTGCGTTCAGCTCTGTTCAAAGCTCAGTTTCAAAGAAACTATTCCAAGATATTTTCATCAAACTTCATATGCTGATAGATATTGATGGGAGCTATGCAACTGCAACTGCATTTTTTTTACCTTGACCTTTCCTTTGACCTTCACGTCACTTTTCTTAAATTAGTGTTAAGATCAGTTTTAACCATACCATTAAAGGTGGTGTTATCAAACTTCACATGTTGATACATACTGATGAGAGCTATTCAACTACATCACCATTTCTGACCTTGACCTCTCTTTCATCTAAATAGTGTTTAGTTCAGTTTTTAAAGATACCATTCATGATAGTATTATCAAACTTAATATGCTAATACATACTGAAGAGAGCTATTCAACTGCATCAACAATTTTGAACTTTACCTTTCTTTTGACCTTGACCTCACTTTTTCTTTAATTAGTGTTGGCTATGTTTTTAAGACACCAACCAAGATATTTTTATCAAACTTCATATACTGACACATACTGATGAGAGCTATTCAATTGCATCAACATGTTTGACCTTTCCTTTGACCTAACTTTCCTTAAATTAGAGTTAAACTTCATACGCTGATACATACTGATGTAAGCAATTCAACTGCATCAACATTTTTGACCTTGACTCTCATTTGACCTTGACCGCACTTTTATGAAATTGTGTTAGTCACAGGGATTGACAGTAACTTTAAAACCATACTTGCCAGCAGGGCTAGCAATTTCTTATTTGTGCTAGCCCTTTTCATGTATTGGTTATCCCGAAGCGATGCAACAAGGGGGTTAGGATCTGGAGGGGGTTCCTCTGTCATGTTGTAAATTTTAAATTTACCGGACGTTCACATGACACCTCTCCTGTTGTAAGGGTACATGTATGGGGGACTTTCCACAGAAAATTTTGAAATAGAAATTTCAAATCTTGCATTCTGGTTGTACTTTGGGTAATATTATATGACTGTACCTGGGTAGGAATATTTTTCTATTTGAAAAATTCAACAGTTACAGTCATTTAGGGTATTCTGAATCACCTTTTACATTTTGACTAACAACAAATATTAATTATGATGACAAAACGTATGAAAATAGATCGATCATCAATAAATGTAGTTTTGGGCCGCTCTAGGAAAACTAGTGCAAGCCCTTGGGGAATAGTCCCTGTCGCAGGTTTGATAAAAGAACAATCCCACAAACAACCATTGGATAAGTGTATACTATTAATAAGAGGTTGATTGTCACACGTATAGATGTGTCGTGTGAGGTAAAGCAATAAGGTAAATTACTGAGAAACGCTGGCTGATTTGGAATACCATAAACGACTCAAACCAATATGGAAATTATGGAATTTTTAAATTTATTTTTTTCAATTGTTGTGAGCCAGTGTTTTGTAAAAGAAAATTTCAGTAGCCCGCAGGGCAAGCTTAAAGACATATTTAGTAGCAAAACCTCAATTTTTAGTTGTCCCGGGCCAGCGGGCTACTGTTACAGTCGAACCCTGAGTCAGTTTTAAAGAAATCATTCAAGATTTTTTTTATCAAACTTAATATGTTGATACATATTGATGAGAGATATGCAACTGCATCAACATTTTTGACCTTGACCTTTGCTTTGACCTCACACTATTAAATTATTGTCAAACTTCATATGCTGATGCATATTGATATAAGCATTTCAACTGTATCAAAATTTTTGACCTTGACCTTTCATTTTACCTTGATCTCACTTTATCAAATTGGCGTGATTCAGTTTTAAAGAAACCATTTTATAATAATTTTTTAACTTCATATGCTGATACATACTGATGAGAGCCTTTAACTGCATGAACATTTTTTGACTTTGGCTTTTTGACCTTGACCGCACTTTAAACTTCATATTGTGATACATACTGATGTAAGCAATTCAACTGCATCACTTTTCAAGGTATTCTGATCAAATTTCATACAAATTATTATGTTGTATTACTAATATACCCTCGGCGGGGCATTCATGTCATATGGACATATTTCTAGTTTTTTTATATTTCAGTTTCAATTTAAAAAAACTAAAGAAGACATTCACCTTAAACTTCACATGCTAATGCAAATGTGCATGCTGCATTCTTAATAAAATTTGGTGGGGCATTCATGTCCTATCGACTAGTTTTTATACCCACTCTTGAAAGGTGGGAAGGTTTACAGTGATCGGGTTGTCCTTCCGCGGTCTAGCTGTTTGTACGTCCGTCTGTCTGTTACGTTTTGTGGTACCCATCTCTCATCTGCAACTCTTATACTACTGAATACTTAATACTTTGACATATTCTTTATTACATAATGCCAGTGTGCACCTCCTATTTTACTTTAATTTTGACCTGACACTTATTTCGGGTCTCCCAGAGCAAAAATTGGACTTTACCATTATAGTCATATGGGGGGAGGGAGGGGGTATCATTTAGTAGGCTCACCGCTCACAGTACCTCTTGTTATTACCCGCGCTTCAGAAAAAATGGGAGGTTATATGGTGATCGCGATGTCAGTCCGTACGTCCATCTGTTACGCTTTTGATATCCATCTCTTATCTGCATTATTTCACAATGAAATGGAAATATAAGGAATCACTGTCTAGTTAGTAGGTAATGCCAGGGACATCAACGATAGTTGGAAACGTGGGATAATTTATGCATCACGGGCTTCCCTTAATTCACTGACACTTTGACACCTATAGTGCCACTCCGCACCTCATGTATATTACTTTTGATTTTAAAACATATTTCAGGTTTCCCATAGCAAAACATTGACACTGCCATTTTTTCTATAATTTTGAAGGGTACCCATCTCTTATCCGCAACTCCTCCAATAGCAATGAATACAATTTAATGATACTTTCACAGATTGTTTATCACATAATGCCATTGTGCACCTCTTATTTTTTACTTCTTGATCTAACATTTATTTCGGGTCTCCCAGAGCAAAACATGGACTTTGTCATTATAATCATATAGGTAAGGAGACTGAGGTATCATTTAATTAGTGAGCTCAGCGCTAACATTATACCTTTAGTTTTTATACTTTTTTTTAGAGATTGAGAACTTCTAATTAATCTCTCTCGTTCTTTCTCTCTATTAAATATGATTGGTGGATTAAATGGCAGTGAAGAATACTGGATCATACTTTCCATTACTGGAAACTGTTTTTGGATTTAATTGTTTCCGTAACATTTATTTAGTTGAACAAAAGAATGATTTTTTGTGTTTATATACAACTATATACACATTTACACAAAATACATATTATGAACGATTTCAAATGAAGATGATCTCTGTGAAAAAGAAGATTACTGATATTCTTTGAATTTGTGAGGACCACTTTTAACAAAGATAACTAAATGCACTTTCCATTTATTGTTTTCTTTTCCAGGCCTCCCAGACTTGAGGAAAATTGTAGACTACCTCGTGTGTTCGCGCCAAAAGTTGACGCAGACGGCAATAACGACAAAGAAAATTTCCTACATGTGCAGCAAAATAATGTGGCTGAAATTGTATGTAATCAAAGTTTTCTATTAGATTTGTGGAGAGTAATGTCTCTAAAACATCAAACTCACAGCCTTCGCAGTTTATACTTAGGAGGTCTATTTCATGACAGCCCACTCCTAGCTGAATGAAAAAATCCAAGACACTCACTAACCGAACCTTTTCAGTCGTTTTAGCTCGCCTTTTTTGTATAAACTTTTTCCTTGATAAATTCGTTGCGTCTCCGACTATTCCAATGTCCAATTCCTTCTCACCCTTGGAGAGGCCAAAGTTATACGTTCTTATGCTCGTGTTGAAGTTGAAAGTTTTAATGTTCTTGTTTAGTGTGTTGTAAAAACTTGGCACAGGTTCTATAACAACATAGTGCTTTGCATCTGTTACAGGAATAAGTTTTCTTAAAAGTTGACCGATGTAACCCCCAATTTCAACTATTACAACATCAGACTTTCCTATCGGGAAAGAGAAAAACTTACATGTGATATTGTAATCCAAGCGTCGAAGATAAAATTCTTGAACATTTTCTGGTTTCATGTTACTTTCCACACAATAATGAAACGCGGGTATCTCAACGCTAGATAAGTCTTTTACAGGTTTTCGTTTTATCAAATTTATACATTCATTACTTCTGGTTGAGGGTAGAATAGGCGCGACCTGTGGTAAATCGGGAACCCTTATTGGTGATGTCAGCTGCTCATTTACGAAAGGGAGATCTGAAGGTAGGTCACAATTCGTCACTCGCACTGCTTTTATTCCAAATAAGTCCTTCAAATGCGTCATCAGGTTCTTCAAACTGTATGAAACAATGCTGATAACCACAACGGCTATAACTGTTTTCCAAAATATTCGTTTCTGGGACATATTATGAAAGATAACCAAACATAATTTTTTTGATTTATTCTTTTGTCTATAGATGTTGCTTTTGTTGAAAGTTATTTTGTACATGTTAAATTTGTCAGATTACATGTATTCCGATGAAGATTTAAAATTTGTAGCGATTCATGCATGTCATCCTCCATTGTTATGATTCCACGTACGTACATTTATAGTTATATGGATTAATGTAATTATCTTATGCCTATTAATTATGCATTTCGATGGCTGTGTTTATTTTGTTTATCTATAATTGTATTTTGGCTGTAATTCTTTGGTCTTCAGAGATACAGGTTTTGAGCACTAAATGTTTTGTACTAGAAATTTGCTTTAATCATATACCTTAAAATTTTATTATCAAACAAGATGTGTTTGTGAAACACTATGCGCCCGGCGGCAACAAAGTTAAAAAAACACACATATTTTTAGCATATAGGTCACAGTCAAGGTCACAAGGTCATCGATCTTGGTGTCAATTGAAGAACTTGATTAGTGAAGTATTCCTACCAAATGTAAAGTCTCTATCTCTCATTGTTCGAAAGTTATGGTGAAGGTTCAGAAAAGCTATTTTAAGCATATAGGACACAGTCAAGGTCACAAGATCATTAACATTTGTGTCATGTGAAAGCTTAATTATCGAAGTATGCATGCTAAATACTAGTATTAAGTCTCTATCTTTCTTCGTTCAAAAGCTTAAGGTTACATTTTTCCGACAAAAAAGCTATATTTAGCGTATAGGTCACAGTCAATGTCACAAGGTTATTGACCATGGTGTCATTTAAAAGAGCTTAATCAGTGGCCTATGCATATCAAATATGAATTTTCTATCTTCTATGGTTCAAAAGATATGGCGAAGGTTATAGTTTCCAGACAAACAGACAGACAGGACAGAAAGAATCGGATCTTTCGATTCGGGCGCATAAAAAAGATTTTTGTTTTTGATTTTTGAAAGAAGTACAAGGTAACTTGTAAAACTTCTTTTTTATTTGGAAAGACACGAATGGCACACCATCAAAATGCTGCACTGTATAAGCATGGAAAAGTTAAAACTCACTCAGACCTTCAGAAATTCTTACGAGTTTACAATGAATTTCAAACAACACACATTAATAGGATTATCTGTAAACTTAAGAAATAACGAAAAGTAAACAGATCTTTTACCGTTTCTCTGGACTCGTTTTTCACATTGGTCTTTGATTGAAACTGGTTTAATTCTGATTTGATAATAGATTTAAATCACCGATCACCACCCTGATGTATGGAAACCACTTAGAGAAAGAACTACGACGAAATAGTTACATAATAATAAAGATTTTGTTCACCTTCTTCTCCACTTCTGCTAATGTGTTCGTAACCTTTTATGTGCGGAGTTTAAAGTGGGCATTATTCATATATCACACGCGTGCTTCGATGATGACATTCCAGAAAATTTGCTCCGAAGTGATAGGAAAGCCCTGAAATATTACTTATCCCGCTGCCGAAGGCAAATTTTCTGGTATAGTCACACGAGAAACCATGTAGTGATTATGTATAACATTTTTAGTATTCATATACGTCTAATATCATCAAGTTAAGAAAAAAAATTAAAAAAAGTATTTTAAGCCCGGATTCGGCGTGGCAAACTATAACGAAACATTCCAGGTCATTTTAGGGATGGTTATTCCATTCCTATTGTAATACTGCAGGAAGTTGTTGGACATTGGCAGGAGGTTGTTGACGTTGGCGTAGCCGCTGTCCAAGCATGTCCCAGCCATGCTCGATGGGTTTCAAACTAAGTGCGCGGTCCATGGTAATGTTGATTGCCCTTTTCATAGCGACCTGTCTAGTGCAAGCCTGTGCATGTAGCATGCCAAGAGCACATTAACCTCTCATCCTGTGTTTATAACAACTCTGTTTAATTAAGGACTTCAACAACTGATAATCTGATTCTTTCTCCTCGGAATCTTTCTTTACAGTTACTTTAACCTTCCCATTCAGAGGCATACAAATTTGTGGCACAACACTTGATCATCAGTAGCATCCCGTGCAGATCGTGAGTGTGATTGATGTCGTTGGGTGATGAATTTCTTTGGAAATGCTAACTTGTTGAGGATTCATATCACTCTGTTTATGTGAACAGCTTGATCACAAACTAAAGTATCCCATACTTTTTATGCCCCCGTAAACGAAGTTTTCGGGGTATATAGTGTCTTTCTTTCTGTTAGTCTGTTTGTCCGCAAAAACTTTAATCTTGCCCATAACTTTTGATTTAGTAGAGCTATGACTTTCATATTTCACACGTGTATTCCTTGTGACAAGACCTTTCTTTGAGTACTACCAAATTTGACCTTTTGACCTTGGAGTTTGACCAACTTTTACACAAAACTTCAAAACTTTTACAGTACTTTTGCCATGTTTTGAACAGTAGATACCAGGACTTCTATACTTCATATATATATTTTTTTGTAAAAAGATGTTTCATTAGATACCAACAACTTTGAGGTTTTGATCTTGACCTTGGAGATTTCCGTACTTATGAAAGAACTTTAACCTTGGCCATAACTTTTGAACAGTAAGGAATAGTACATTCATACTTTATATATTTATGCGCCCGGATCGATAGATCCGAGGCGTATATTGTTTTTGTCCCGTCTGTTTGTCTGTTTGTCTGCTGAAAACTTTAACCTTCGCCATAACTTTTGAACTTTGAGATACAGAGACTTTATATTTGGTATGCATACTCTACTAATAAAGTTCTTTCAAAAGACACCAAGGTCAATGACCTTGTGACTTTGACTGTGACCTAAATGCTAAAAATAGCCTTTTCAAACTTTTGCCATAACTTTCGAAGCATAGGAGATAGAGACTTCATATTTGGTATGCCTACTTCACTAACAAAAGCTCATACAAATGACAACAAATTCATTAACCTTGTCACCTTGACTGTGACCTTAATGCTAGAAATAGCTATTTTTCAACTGTTGCCATAAATTTTGAACGATAGGAGATAATGACTTCATATTTGGTATGCATACTCTACTACTAAAGTTCTTTCAAATAACATTAGTACCAATGACCTTGTGACCTTGACTGTGACCTATATGCTAAAAATAGTTTTTCGTTACTTTGTTGCCACCGGGCGCATAGTGTTTCACAAACACATCTTGTTTATCCTTGTGGAAAAACTTTTCATTAAATACCAAGAAATTTGACCTCGACCTTGGAGTTTGACCTACTGTTAAAATTTAACCTTGACAATAACTTTTAAAGAGTTTGGGCTAGTGCATTCATACTTTACATGTTTTATACCTGCGACAAGACCTTTGTTTGGGTACCACCAAATTTGACCCTTTGACCTTGACGTTGGGTTTTACCTACTTTTAAAAATTGGTAATCTTGGTCATAACTTTTGAAGGTTTAAGGCTAGAGCTTTCATACTTCATAAATTTATTATTCGTGGCAAGAGCTTTCATTTAATACCAATCACCTTGACTTTTTGACCTTGACCTTGGAGATTACCGTACTTATGAAAAACCTTTAAACTTGGCTTACTTTCATATTTCACAATTGTTTTTCCAGTGAGATTACCCTACTTTAGATATCAATATAGTAAACTTACATATATAAGAAAAGTTTAATCTTAACTATGTTTCCATACGGGGGCATCAGTGTTTCACAAACCCATCTTGTTTGAATTGTTTATAAAACCGTGGCTTCTGGGTTGACTATACCAGAAAATTGCCTTCGGTAGCGGGATACGTAACACTTCAGGGCTTTTCTGTCAATTCGGGGCAAATGTTCTGGTATGTCACCAGGTATCTCATCATCGAATCACTTTTGGATATATGAATAATGCCCACTTTGAACTCAGCACATAAAAGTTTCCGAACACAGCAGAGATGAACAAGTAAGTGAAACAAAAACTTTATTATCTATATAACTGTTTTGACGTAGTTCTTTCTCTAAGTGTTTTCCATACATAAGGGTGGCGATCGGTGATTTAAATCTATATTATTAGATCAGAATTAAACCAGTTTCAATCAAAGACCAATGTGAAAAACGAAACCCTGCAGAGAAACGGTAAAAGATCTGTTTACTCTTCGTTATTTCTTACGTTTACAGATATTCTTATCAACATGTGTAAATTCATTGTAAATTCGTAGAAACTTCTAGAGGCCTGAGTGAGTTTTAATTTTTCCATGCTTATACAGTAAGTAGGAACATGCAGCAATCTGATGGTGTGCCATTTGTTTTTTTCCAAATAAAACAAGTTTTACAAGTTACTTCTTTCGAAATTCAAAAATATTTTTTTTAAGAATAAAATTTAAGCTTTTGTACTGAAACTAAAAAAAAACTCTTCAGATTAAGTATGATGATTAAAGTAAATTTCTTTTTCAAATCATTTAGTGATCATAACCTATATCTCTGAAGACCAAAGGATTACAGCGCAAATACAATTAAAGTATCAAACTGAAGTCAAAAAAAGGTATACAGAAGTACTTTGAAAATAAACACTTCAAAATGTAAATGTAATAATGATACAGAAGATTATAATAACATGTTAAATCATTTTACTAAATAGTTTGAAGCACGCGCAGGTATCAATTAAAAACTCATTTAGCTCACATGAGCTAATAGCTGCAGAACTGTAGCTCTCCGAAAATTATGTATTGATAGACCGGAGAGCTACAGAGCCACCCATTGCAAAAACTGTATATTTATTGTGCACAAAAAGTTGCACTTGGTTCTGGTTTAATTCTTTGAAAAATTCTTACCTCAATTGCAAAAAACCTAGATCTCAAAACAATCTTTTATACTCCTCTATCAAGTACTCGTAGTTGACATCTGCACGAAGTGCATTGGACTGAAATATCTTGCAAAACAAATTGGCAGTATATAGACGAAATTTTCGGTGATCTCAATATTAGGGGCAGGAGAGCTATTTACAACAATTTTAAGGAATGTTTTGTTATAGAAATAGTGTAAGAATATGTTAGGAACACACGGTTAGTAATATTTTGATATAACATTTTTTAAGACATGGAGAAATAAATCGAGAAACAGCGCACTTTTTCGCGCTCAATGAATATACAGTTTTTTCAATGGGTGGCACTGTAGCTCTCCGGTCTATCAATATATAATTTTCGGAGAGCTACAGTTCTGCAGCTAATGAGCTAAAAGTTCAAGTGAGATTTAATGATCACATTTTGTCTGTTGTCCGTCTGACTGTTTAGCAACCCGTCCGACTGTAAACTTTTCTCATTTTCCACTCCTTTTGCAGAACAACTTGACCAATTTATCCAATTTAACTCGCCATGACTCTCGCTCAGATAGTGTACAATTTGAAAGTTTGTTCAAATCATGATTCCATTCAGCATGTTCAGTAACATGTTGTTTTTATTTGGGAATCAAAGATTTATACAGGAATAAATTTTCTTAAGAACAGCAAAGACATGGATAAGTTGTATTAACAAGGAAGCATCTTCAGGTAGTGGAGGTTCAAATTTCTTCAAGTATAACCTCAGGAAAGGGGGGGGGGTGTTAGGATGGGCTACAATGGGCAATAAAAGTTTTTAAAGGAAAGCATATGAAAAATCTTTAAGAATCTTCTTATCAAGAATGTCAAAATCTTGCAATTAATTAGTCATATTTATATAGAAGCATCCTAAATGAGTGTAAAATCAATTTTGTTCATGATAACGGGGGATGAGTTCTAAATGGGGGATTAAAAGAATCCACAGGTAAAATCTTTTCGAAAACAGAAAATTCATGATTAGTCATATTTATGTGGAAGCGTCATTAGGCATTCTAGAATCAAGATTTTATAGAAAAGCTTATGAAAAATCTTTAAGAATCTTCTTATTAAGATCGTCAAAACCTTGATTGGTGATATCTATATACATGTAGAAGCATCTTAAGTGATTGTAAAATCAATTTTGTTCAATGCATGGGTGCACGATGTTTCGGCACCGCGACGATTCGGCACTTCATCGCAAAGACGTTTCGGCACCCCGATGTTTCGGCACCGCGACGTTTCGGCACTTTTATATGACGTTTCGGCACCTCGATTTTTTTTAGAAGAAAATAAATCGTATTTTTTCTAAGTCTGTATTTGTTATCATTTTTACATCATTTTTGGGACATTTTTATTATAAGGTTGAACATTAAATAATATAGTAAAAACTGGATTGATAATTTATTTATAAGGTGAATGTAGTAAAACTGAATTGATTTTTTTCAACTTATGTATGTGTGTGTAAACAAGGCATGTATGGCCTTTCAGATCAATTACAAATTTTTAAATGTCAAAGTTATTATAAAATTGTCAACGGAATATATTTTCAATGAGAGTAGAACAATAAAGGTATACCTAGCACACAGGGTATAATACCGTAATGTGTCAGATTCTTGATGACAGTTGAGGGGGGTAAAGGAAAATTCCAGTAAATTCAATAGTGACAGTGTGTCACTTTTCCCAATACACAAGATATAACGCAAGGTGTCAGAAAATGAGGGGCCTATATGAAGGATTCCACATGATTTCAATGTATCACTTGTTTCCAAACATCACCGGAAGAAAACCAAAAAATGACAGGTATGTACAAATATATATTTATTTATATTGCAATATAATAATGCATAGCTTTAAACTTGATTGTATTTTGCGTTGAAACTTAAAAATAATAAAACGCTTGATTAATTTGAACTGAATATATAAAAATATATATCGTATAATTAAAAAAAAAGTATAATTTTACGAGTATATTATCATGCTCAAAAGTATTACATGTATTTTTAAATAAGATAAATTAATTTGTTGAAAATACGAAGGAAAAAAAACCGCTGCGTGGCAATGATATTTTTCTTGATAGAAATATTTAATTAAGGTTAGACAGTGTACATTAAAAAATAAGATAAGATTGTTTATGCATGCGATGAATGATATAGTACCGTAATTTTCATGAAATACTCAAATCTTTTACTTCCATAGAAATGAATGACATTTACAATTTATCATTGATTACAGTAATATTTTATAGACGTCTGCATCATAATAATGCCATGTGGATTTTTTATTCAAATAATTACAATTTTCTATAAGAGATGAATATAGTGGTCATTTATCAAGTGTGCTGCATCCCTATAATCATTAAGTTTTACTGCTTAATTATACGACCTCATGTAGATTTCTGTGAAGTCTGCTGCTGTTAGAATTTATTGCACATACAGTGTAAGTTATCATCTCAATAATTTCCAGTTTGGCAGTAATGTGTTAAGTGATAATTAAAAGCTGAATAGATTGATTAATGCATACAGAAAGGCAGAATTTTGAACTTGTCAAGGTTTCTAAAATATTTTATAAAATATGGTATGTTCATTATATAGCAAAATAAGTCACATATATACAAATCTTGGCATTTTTTTTTTTGCAGGAATACTAGAAATACATGCAATAATTATAATTTAAACAACCAATCCCTTAAACAACCAATCCCTAGTATATAAATCATGGAAAAAAAAAATCTTTTTTAAAAACAAAATACGCCTCATAATTTTTCAAAGGATATATCAGAGAACTTGAAAAAAAAAAGAATTGTCCGCAAATCCGACATCATTAACGTTACACAACAATTTTGATAACCCATTTATCAAATGGTAATGTTAGAGAAGTTAATGCTTGACTTTATCAAGTCTTGTTCTTTTTTAAATAAAGCTGAATTTACCAATCTTTTGTTTTGCCTCTGATGTTCAGGATATAGAACGCTAAAGTACGATTCATGAATCCGAAAATTAAGTGAAAATTTAGGATAAAACATAATTGCCTCCCCATACATGTATATATATACGGTGGTATATTTAGGACACGCAATAATTTTTTTTTATACGAGAAAACGACATAATTATCTTGTGAAAACGAGATATTATCTTGTGAAAACGACATAATATCTTGTGAAAACGAGATATTTTCACAAATGCAAAATCTTTCCCATGATATAAGCTAGGTTCCGTGCTGATTGAAAATTAGTTCTTTTTAAAAATATACATTGTGTCCAAAAATTTTAAAACAAAATATCGTTACGGTTTCTTTAGCATGGGATTAAAAAAAAACTTCTTAAAACATATATCGCAACCTATTTGGAGCTACATGTACTAGTATTTTAGACTTAGAATTTCATCTTGAAAGTAAACTGAATTCACAATAATATACGAGTACGCAGTGGAAAAAATTTCCCAACATTACATTATGTATATTTAAACTCAAAGTTTTTACAAAAATATATGGATTTGTGATGTTCTCAGTTTATCAAATTTTTACTTTTCAGACAACTGCATCAGCTGCAATACCTTTGTTCGACCAAGGCAGGAGGCACTATACAGTGTGACAGATGTCAACACTGGCAGCATCGAACATGCAATACTGGTAAGAATTTAAAGTATTAAATCTAAATTATATGCTGCTGGGATTATCAATTTAAAATTCAAAATCTTATAAACCGTAAAATCTAATCAAGGTATAATTCAACATTTTCAGGCATAACCAGAGCTGAGTACAGAAGATTAGTGCACGGCCAAGAAGATTTTGATTGGACTTGCGAAGGTTGTTTCAACAACTCAGAGGTCCCATCGCAAGATGACGAAGACGATGTCAACAACACATCAGAAGCTCCAGATGCCACTTTCCAAATGTCCCTGACTTCCTTGGTGGATCGGGAGAACACATCGGAACAGGTACATTCAATATTAAAGTGAGTAAGAATGTAAACGTTAGATTCCAACATTCCACTTGTTCTATACATTACAGTTTAATTAATCATTCTGAAGCCTTTTATGTTTCTTTGTAAAACAAAGTGACTTGAAGAGTTAGTGTACACGAGTTAGGTAGAAAAATAATTAATAATTTTAGCACACGGAGGATGAAAGAGAGGAGGAACGGAATGAGGAGAACACATCAACAGCCCCAGCAGATCCCACATTTCACATTTCCTTGGGTTCCTTGATTGATCCGGAAGACAGACCTGTGGTGGATCCAGAAGACAGGCCTGTGGTGGATCCAGAAAACAGACCTGTGGTGGATCCAGAAGACAGACCTGTGGTATAATTTCATTTTATAGTATCAGTATTATAAATGATAAACATTAAATTATAATTATGACTATTAAATGCATCGTTTTTTTTTAAATATATATTATTGTATCAGTCTTTTATTAACATGTAACAATGTACACTGCATTAGTTATATCATACATGTATGAATATTCAATGTTATTAACTATTATTTAGAATCAGCAAGAGGACCAGTCCTTTGTAGCGGACACATCTTTCGCTGTTCCTGCTCCCGTAAACAAGGATTCTATTAGAGAGGAAGTCATTGGTGACATTCCACCTTTCCTGTCAGGAACTGGAGTGTGTTTATGCTCGCCATTCGCACCAACAACGATGTAGAGGGATGGCACAACAGGCTTAACAGCAGAGTTGCACAAAGCGGTCCTGTTCCCTTCTACTTGTTGTTGGTGGAACTACACAAAGAGGCAAAACAGATCCCCCTACAGGCAAAGTTGATCTCCGAAGGGAAGATGGTTCGCATCCATAAGAAAAGGTCAACACATGTAAATGGAAAGCTGTTCGCTGCATGGAAGCAGTATTCGGAGGGGGAAATGACCACCAGTCAGCTTTTGCGGCGTTGTGCCAATGTGTATGGACCAAGTGATTAGACTATGATCCTTTCGGAGATCAATTTATATTTGTATATATATTTATATACCATGTGTACAGTGTATGATAGAGTGCCAGGTCAAATACAATGTTCATGTTATAGTATCATTTATTTAAATATTATATGTATATTTTATATAAATGTTTATAGTTGTGACGAGCTTATGACGTGGAAAAAAAGAACCGAATACATTTGTTTCTTTCTTTTGTGATGATCTGCATTAAATCAATTTCTTTTAAATATGACACACAAATCAATCGTTTGTGTTTTCTTTACTTCTTATGAAATAATAATATTTTTTAAAAGGGGAAATAAATAATCTGTCCTTGTTTTGCATGAAATAAATAATCTGAATAGAAAAAATTGCCAGTCCCCCTAAACTTACTTCTGACAATATGTACAGAATAAAGTTTATAAAAGTCAATTAACGGTTAGGAATATAAAAAAAATCTGAAGCATTTTTTTAACAGCTGTAAAAGACAATCACATACTACTTAAAATATTCCTGTAATGAATATTATAGCCCATGGTATGATATGTACGTAATTAATAATACCTTTGTGTAACACTTGATGGGTTAAAAATTATAAACAAAACATGCAAGTGCTAGTGATGTTCATGTATGTATACTATCAGATCTAATAATTTTGGATAACTTTATCGAGGCTTCAATATTTAAATATTTATGAATAACTTTCATGATTACCAGAATGAAAAACAAATGTTTATTTAACCATTCAGTGTTAAAAAACGTTATTATTCCATTTTACTGTAATACATACCAAGGACGTAGATAGGATTTTTAGTAGCAAAATCCTATCTTTAAATAGCTCGATTTCCAAGAGTTACTTTATATACCATTAATCAGAAAGATGATTTCAAACAGACCTATTTACAAATAGTAATATACAACCACAAGTTATATGGTGTTAAACTAATTTTTCTCCACAATATAACTCAATATTTAGATAGGTGCCGAAACGTCGCGCTTAAGGTGCCGAAACGTCGGGGTGCCGAAACGTCGCGATGCCGAAACATCTTCGCAGGTGCCGAATCGTCGCGGTGCCGAAAAGTCCAGAAAAGATTTACGAGGGCTGTTCGAAAATTATTGAAACATTTACTTTTATTCCGTAAAGAACAGATATAAATTCAAGAAAATATGTCAACATGTTACATTTTTAAAGAACGAAAACAAACTTAAGTGCAAATTTTCTAATTTATATAATAATTAGACAAATCCTGGTGAATTTAAAAACGTGCAAATGTCTATCAGCTTATAGCAACATCGCTACGTCATTTTAAGGTCACGTCAGCCAGAAATGTTTTCGTATGTGGTCGTGGAACGATCGTGAAGCATTTTACTCTGCTTTCTGTTATCACACGATGTTGTGACATATATTTATAATATCTGGTTTCATGACTGCGCCGAGTACATATAATACACATTGACACATTAATTAATACTATCGAAGAAAAGAAATAAAATATTTGTAAAAACTTAAACTTAATTAGTTTGCTTTTATCAATTTTAAGTGTTTGTCAAACGTATATGCAAATCGCTCATATATAAAAAGGAAAATACACAATGTGTCCAGGGGCGTAGCTTGACTTTAATTTCTAGTGAGGCAGAACTATTGTGGCAGGGGATCTGGGGGCTGCTTAGGCCGCCAGCAGGTCCAGGGCGGAGCCCTGGTGGGGGGTTTTGGGGGGCGAAGCCCAACGACGGAAAATAGATTAATTTTGTGGGTTTTAGAATGTAAAAATTAAATACTGTACGTCCTGGGCAGAATTTTCGCCCCCCCCCCCAGTTTTATGACTTTAGCATTCAATTGTTCAGATAACACTGCATGTACGTACTGAATTTAAACGTAATTAACGCTTTTAAAAAGTCCTTTTTTCGAACTTCTATCACATTTTTGTAAATATCTAAATATTGAATTTTGGCATCATTTGGAAAGATACTAGTAATAGAATTATTCTCTAGCTTACAGTGTTGTGAAATATATGAAGTCCATTATGTATAATTTCTAGACTTTCATAGTTTTCCTTTTCTTAGAAAGGATGTCAACTGCGTCTATCCCCCTTTTTGCCCATGTTTATTTTAATATTTGTTTAAATGACAAATAAAAACAGCCCTCTAATTTGAAGTCACAAATGTTGAACGCAGAGGAAGTGAAACGTCAGAAGGGAAAACAAATACGCTAATATTGACTAGAAGCTGTTACATTTGCTCATCATTGTAATTTACAAGAATGATTATGCATGGATTTTTCAATATAAATAAATCACAGTAGTAAAGACGGAGACTTTGAAAAACGTCGTGTAAATTTATGCAATGAATCATTTCTTTAAACTTTCGTACGTTGCTAACGCTCATATCATTCATCGCCTCAACTCTAAAAATGATTTCTTTCTTCTTAATAAAAATAGCAACCTATTTGTAAGTTGCATGTCAAGGTTAGCAAACGCAGTGCATAAACAAAAAAGAAGAGGCAAGAGTAATGGGGAAAACATTTTATATCTTTCATTTGAAGGAAAAAGAATTCGGTGTTTGATTACAGGGATTGCTGTCGCATTTAAAGCTGACCTGTAGATAAAAGATTCACTGATTCGTGAAAAATATAAGACGCAATTTGAAGTAGCCTCAGATCAATTAACAAAATCTTCCTGGCTTTGCAAGAATACTGAAATACTAGTTTTTTATGCTACAAAAGATATAACAAAAATATGAAGTAGGATTTGAATTTGATATCCCTATACTGGCTTGGTTACATACAGAGAGGGTTTTGAGTTTAACTCGAAAATTGTTTTGTTAATAAGATGTTAGAAGATATACAGTCTAAATTTGATCTAAGGACAAGTGAAAGAAAAAGAGAGAAAAAAGGGAAAAAATGAAAAGATTGTTGACCTTGAGAATTTTTGTTGAATGTTTATATAAGGTTAGCTTTGTTATTATTCCAATAAACTCTGTTAAATATTTTAAAAATTAAGTTAATCCACAGTGTTGAAAACAATACAAATAATACATGCAGAGTGTACTTTAAAATCTTCCATCAATACATGTAGTGCAATAATGATTGAAAACTGTATTTATGACATCGTCTAATTAAGAGTAATGCTAAAAAGCAAATAAGAGGTAAGCAATGCTAGCGGATCAGGATGTGAAACTGTGTGAGGGTGTGTGTGTGTGTGTGCGTTGTGTGCAAGAGGGTGTCTGTGCGTGCGTGAAAGACATATGATTGTTTACACACCTTCCAATTGGGGACAACTTCCCAATAGAGGACGTCCCCGCCCAGATAGCAAGCTTACGTTGGCCCGATGTTGGGCCACCGTTGTCAGTTACGTTGGTCCAATGTCGGAAAATGATATTTGGCCAATGTAATTTTGCTTATCGGCGCAACGTTGCGCCGACATGTTGGCGCAACGTTGGCCCAATGTCATAGAACGATAATTCTGACGTTGGTCCAACGTTGGGCCACTGTTGTCAGTTATGTTGGCCAAACGTTGGACCAACGTCAAAATTATCGTTCTATGACATTGGGCCAACGTTGCGCCAACATGTCGGCGCAACGTTGCGCCGATAAGCAAAATTACATTGGCCCAATATCATTTTCCGACATTGGACCAACGTCAGAAAATGTATATTGGGCCAATGTAATTTTGCTCATCGTTGCAACATTGCACTGACATGTTTGCACTACGTTGTCCCAATGTTATACAATGATAATTCTGATGTTGGCCCAATGTAGGCCCAACGTATTTGTGCATCTTCATGTAGGCCTTACGTTGGCCCAGTTTCAAACAATGATAATTCTTATGTTGGCCCAACATATCTGTGCACAAAGATATTTAGAAATCTATGGAATTCCATCGAAATCTTAGAAATTCCAGGAAGATACAATGAAAACTGAATTCAATTCAATTCAATGTTCAATTTATCATAGATCAAATCTATATTTTAAAAACAAAAAAAAAATGTTTCTTTCACAATGTGTTTTCAAACAAATATTACATATACACTTATAGATGTACAATGTAAGCATATTTTTTTCTAAGTATTCTCACTGATCAACATTTCTTTGTAATAAAACAAACTATTTCTTTTTTTAAAATATGACATTTGACTTAATTACATTGGGAGAGGTCATTGAAACCTCAATGGGGTATACAGTTACAATGTACTTCCAGTTGCCAATGAACATTTACCGTACAAAGTTAATGTCTAGACTAGAGTGACAAACACATGTATTAAGACAAAATATCCACTACAACTATATTAATAAAAAGATCCCATAAAATCAACACAGTCACGCTATTTTCCCCGAATATGCCAAAGATCCTAATTTATGAGTTAGATCCGAAATTTTGCAAGTGTCTGCTTGAATCACTTCCTCACTGATATCCCATGAAATTCACAAATGAATTCACTTTAGTTTAAGTATGAAGGCTCAGAAAGTTCGATGTTGATCGTTCCCGTAGACACTTACTTTTCTGGCACAATTTCTGAAAGAAAAAATGACCATCAGGATGTATTATCATCGATTATCTATCGCATTTATATATTATTAACATATAAATATATGACGAATAATAAAGTAAGGCTCTACAAGAGTACAAGACTGTTAAGACAATTGGTTACTTCAGCCTAACAGTTCAGTATACATGTATTGAAGAATAGAAATTCACTATCTTGCAGTGTCTTTCTTTTGGTTCAAATTAGGATTAATTTCGATAAATGTAAAAATTTGAGAAGTTTACAGATGACAGACGAATACTAGACACTGATGAGAAAACTCGCTTTGTTTAACTTTGAACTTAAAATGGCTCAAGTGAGCTATTGAAAGGAAAAGGTTAGGGCTAGAGCTATGCCTGACTTACATTGAATAAGATATAAGATACATGTATTTCAATTCATGTGATTTTATAGCTCTAATCAGAAAATTTAAAAAATCTTAGAATAACTCTGTTAATTTCCATACTGCATTTGTCCTTCTTGTGAGCATTCAGATTCCTGTAAATAATGCATGTATAATTGTGCATCATAGAATATGTCAAAATGATAGCTATTCTTAATAATTTATGCATAAGTATTTGATATAAAATAATTAATATGCATAGCTGTGCTAATTTATAGAATCCACTGTTATGTATTTTAGGATAAGGAAATTAAGAATACAAACCTCTTGTTTACTTGGTACATAGAAGTCTGCAATATTTTTTATAGTTCTATGCTGAAAGATACAAGTTAATAAAAACAATATTAGGTTATTTGTGTTAAATGAAAATTTGAGCTGGTTCTTACCATTTATACAAGCTGACTATTCGCCGGCCCTGTGGGAATCGTCTCGGGCACAGTCCACTGCATGCAACTATTAAATAATCAAAATAAGTGCTGAAAATGATCCTGAACATGCATTTAAAAATAAATATCATTTTATTACATTTTACATCATACTGACTCTGTAAATGTTGAAGAGAGGAATGTTCACTAAAATTCCCGAATCCAAACGAAGAAATTCGGGTTGAAATCCATCTTTATTAGATGTTTAGAAGTGTTAAATTATTAAAGCAAAACTGAAATAACGCTTGCTAAAACGATTTCACTGTCAGGCATTTTATGTGTAGTGTCCTGACTAAGGAACAGTAGCAGAAGCAATTATTCATTCAAGGACACATGTTAAATTATTTTGTACATTGTACCTACCGCAGTACGGGTCGTAAAATCTCTTCATCTTCTGTCAGAACAGAAATTCCACGACACTCTCCTCCGAACTTTCCTTCTGTACAACATCAGCATGGCTGCGTGGAACACCCAAAAATTTAAATTTCGGCGCGGTGTGTTGTTTAAATTTCAAAATTGCTTATCGAGCCTGACTTCGATCCCGATGTAATATTGTAATACTAGTCGACAATTCTAGAGAAAAATCTAAGTTATATTCCATACATGTAGTTTTGAAAATCTACGTAAGGGTTAAATAATTAAAAATGAATAAATAAACAAATAAATAAAAAAACAAAATAAATAGATAATTTTTTTTAAACGT
Organism: Saccostrea glomerata; assembly: GCA_003671525.1. Classification (NCBI taxonomy): domain Eukaryota; kingdom Metazoa; phylum Mollusca; class Bivalvia; order Ostreida; family Ostreidae; genus Saccostrea; species Saccostrea glomerata. The sequence continues at coordinate 13,454 of PRKT01000554.1, read as the reverse complement.
TTCAACATAAGTTTACATAGCAACAGTGGTTCAACAATGTCGGGCCAACATTACAAAGATGTCCATACTTCAACATTAAAAATAACAATGTTCAGGCACGTAGCAACAGTGGGGGGCTGACCCCCCACTTTTTCCCCCCAACATTACCTTTAGTACAGAAAATGTCCATTGAAATGCCCCCCCCCCCACTTTTTACCACAGTATAGTAATATCAAGGAAAATCTGCTCGTCAACTTTTTCAGGTATTTTAAAAAGTAAAAAAAAATTCTGTGGTTACCCCCCACCCCACTTTCAAAAATGCTACGTGCCTGATGTTGGCCTGACGTTAGAACAATGTCAGTGCACCAACTGTTGTAATGACAATGATGGACCGATGTTGGTACAATGTCAATGCACCAACTGTTGTAATTACAATGTCGGGCCGATGTTAGAACAATGTCAGTACACCGACTGTTGTAATGACAATGTCGGACCAATGTTGGCCCAATATCGTTCTACCAACCGCGATATGTAACCGATCTACCAACCATATGCCAACATCGGCCCAACGTCAGCTTGCTATCTGGGCGGTTGTCTTGGATTACAAATAGCTCCAAATTCAAAATCAGAGATGTCTAATTACCCCCCAAAAAGCCGAAAAATCCATTTTAAAGAGGGAAATATGTCCGCGGTTTGTTAGAATTAAATGATGTGTATCAGTAGAAGTTTTACAGTTTTCCGACAAAAAATCAGCATATGTTACCGGGGGTTTTGTAAAGATATCAAATTATGAACATTTTTGCATTATTCAAAAAAATGTACAAAAATGACAACGCATAAGTTCCAGATTTTTTTTTCATCAGAATTTGTTTTAGAAGAATTGTACAAATACATATATAGACATTAAAAGTATTGCACACAGGTCATTCATTTAGTGGAACTCTTCAACTCTAGGGAAGAACCCAATAAAGTTCAAACTACGTTGCGTATGACCTTAAAAAATTACTTTTAGATCAATCCTTAAATAAAACAAAACACTCTGTTGCAAAAACTTGCCTTTGTGTATTTTGTGCATTTCGGAATTTTATTTATAATGATGCAAATTTAAAGTCACTTTTAAATATTATTTAATCGAGAATGTTGTCAAATCCAGCCAATTTTATGGAATAAATGTCATTCAGTGGTGTCTCGATTAGTCAAGTTTCCCTGATATCTGAAACACTGATATGTCTAAGCAAAGTGAATCCTTCATAAAAATAAACTAAATTTGAATGTCACACTTGTCAATGATATCTTGAGCCTGAAAAACATCCCACTGAAATATACTAAATAAGTGGCCTCTTAGCTTCTTACTAGGGGCTTTGAGTCTGAGGACTAGGTTGGCAGGTCATATGATTCCTTTCAGTCCTCTACAATAAGCCTCGTCTGCAGCGTTTTTAACGGAATACGTATATACAGTGTATCTTGTACAGGTTGTCACGATAAATTTGATGGAGGGTGAAAACAGGAACAAGTTATTGTTGACAAAGGACATTGAAAAAACATCGATCATCCCACAAAATAACAAAAGTTGGGTTCAAGAAAAAGTTAAAATATGCAGCTTTGTGGGTGGATCAATAAGAAACTAATTAAACACAACCTATATTACTATAGAAATGGAGCAGTAAACTCTTGTACAAAAGACTTTTTAAAAATAAAATTAATTCAATAGTTTTAGAATAATGTTTAAAAATTATATACATACATCGATCCTCCATATCTTCGTCATTCATGTTTTCCTCCTGGTCGCCATTGACAACAGCGGAGTCTGCAGACTTACTCTGGTCTTCTTCCTCCATTTTTATCTCAGGGTCAACCTTCTCCTCTTTGACCTTCACCTCTTCAGCCTCTTTTCCATTTTCCCCTGAATTTGCAGATCTGTCCTTTTCCACTTCTTTCTTTTCTTCTGCTTTGGCATTTCCTTGTCTGCATCATTAACATCCATGCCAATATGTATAACCCCATTGTCAAAGACTGCGACAATAATATAAAAATGATAACAGAAGTTGATAGCAATATTAGAAACAATTCTCAAAAATATTACACGTAACCAATTTCAAGGCATTTTTTGTCAGATGTATTTCAGTTATCAGATTTCCATCATTTAGATACACGCTCTATCTTAGCGAAATCTACGTACAGTCAGATGCATCATTGTATCTCGATTTAATTTAAGAAAAGTGACCTTTTGTAAGTTCTTCAATAAGACACAAACTACAATTAGCCGACAGTTACAAATTAATGTATTACTAGAGTATACAAAGATTTTCCAACCAGGAGCTTCCTAGAACTTGCATACACATTTCAACCTCAGGTTTACCTTCTCCCACGATGAAAATCTCATCTATACTTACTTTTCCATCAAAAATTGCTCCCTACTACCTACTTAAACTTCTTTTCCCTTATTCCTCAGTACTTAAATATCCCGCATAAGATGAACCATTGACGTCTGGCAGGAATTGACCAGTAAATCCTCCTGGTTGTTTAACAACTTGATTACTTCAGAGTTCAGTCTCCATCAGGGGCTTATAACCAAGGGAGACGATTTTAAGCTAACAAACAGTTAAGTGACATATCGGTTTTAAAATTTGTCTGCATTATACGAAATGTTTCATTCTTAGTTTGGTATGGTCTGGCAGTATAAACACCAGGTACATATAAACGTCCCGTTATACAGATGTTCCATAGTCTGAAAATAAGGAGCAATATAATTATGCATGATTATACTGTTTTTAAAATACAATAGTGGTATCAGCATGGAGATTTGAGATCACATTCACCAGTATCCAGGTACATGTATGTATTGACACACCAACTAATCATCAATACTGGATAAACTTTATAATTTTCAATTTTTTACAGCAACACATTGACTTGATTAACCCTTTCTCTACCGCATCGGTCAATATGACCGATAGCGCGTTAAAACACGACATCGCGATAACAGGATCTCCGTATCTTTTCAATAATAGAATAAAGGTATATAATCTATATATCATCTTTTAGGAAATTTTCTCTACTTTTAGACCCTGTAAAAATTTTGAACCTTAAAAATTGGTAATGAATAGATTTTACGTTTTAAAGACATTCGTGACTTTTTAAAAATGACGCTATTTTCCAAAGCAAGGACGATTTTCCCGACGATAGATATATTTTTTCTAGATTAAATCATTAAGAAAAAATTAATATGTTTTAAAGGGATATTTTCTCTGCTTTTAAAATATGTAAAAATTATTGCTTTTACTTTTAGATATTTTATAAAAACAAGAATTTTCTTCCATGCATGTGATTTTTCTGGGTTTTATTCGTAATATTTAAATTAACCTCAGTTTTACCTTTATTTCTATATTGAAATAGGGAAAACAAAATACAGCTGGTAAAAGTAGAAAAAATTTCCATTTCAACAAGCCTTTACTTGTCTCTTTATGTTCGGTATTATCTGAATTACCATAGTTTGAGTTTTGAACCTCTGTGTATTTTTTTGTAGAAAATTCGAGTGTAATCTATATTTAACGTCAAGGTCGTTTTCGTTGCGCCTCATTCGGAACAACGTGTTTAGTACTATTAAATTTAATTAAATATTTTTATTTAAATGGATGATTTGTATAAAAAAAAATTGTTTTAAGATATTAGTAATCATCTTTATACCTTTCAGAGAAATGTAGTCTTTTTTGTTTATTTATGAAACGTGCTATTAGTTCATTGTTGATAAAAAGAAAAACGCTGATTCCCAAAGGTCTAACATTACGTCAAAAAACAAAATATTTTATCGCTGTTTGCTTTAAAATGTATTCCTAATATGATGTACTATTAAACATATACTGACATGAAATTTACAATAAATAAAAAACAACAACTTTGAAACACTATGTTTTAATACAAATTCTCGCATTCATTACGGTATGAGTTGATATTAATCGAGACTAACACGTGTTTCCGCTGTTGCAGTAAACAACAACAACACCATGGATTTACGATGTAAAACACGTCAATTCATCAGATATGACTGGTCTTTTCTTTGGCATTAGATGTGAGTAAGTATTGATTGAAAAGTTTAAAAGTGTTTTACAGTACATTGATAGAAATGAAAAGACATTATAGACTTCCAAGGACCTCTATCAGTCTATGTACGTGTATATATATAAGTACTGTAGTAGTATAGATCTGTAGATTGGTCTCTAGCTACACACGTGCATGTGATCAATATGAAGCCGTTCGGTGATTTGACATCGTCGGTAACCCACATATGATACTTTTCAGTTCTTTCAACGATCACAAATTTTTTTTTTCGATGACAAAATTGTTTACAATACAATGTCACTGTTTTCTCAATATGGAATACTGTGTTGACTGATCAATGAAATATTTTTGTTCGATGTACTCCGACCCACATTTACAAGATGGGTAGGTAATTTGTTAATTTTGGGGTGGTTTACACTGCTGAAAAATTGGTAACTGTCATAAAAGTAAGAGATTTCTTAACAGTACACATTTGATAGCTACACAAGTGTATTGCTATGAAAACATGAAAAACAATCAGTCAAGAAGCAGTCTATAGAAATTATAAATCTTTGCTTTAAAATGAAACAATTTTAGTAAATTTAAGAAGGAAAATAAATTCAAAGTTAATTAAAGTGCTGAAAAAATTATTGGGTAGGGGCAATTTTGACAGGTCGTCAGTGTACATCAAACAAATCAATTTTTATATTGTTGGCCTGAACATCTAAACCCTGTTTTGTGATGATGTTCAAACAAATTTGACTTATTTTTGGGTTGTTTTTGAAGTAGGTAAGTTTTTATTACCACTTCAAAGAAAAATGAAACTTGACATAATTAACACGAACACATAATTTAATTTTTTTAGCATGTGTGTTGTGTGCTGGTACCAAATCGTCAGAACTTTCATCTGTGAAGTGCTTCTTGCTAATCCCACCACTGGCCATCATGCACAGAAAAGATCATGATGTGGAGGACATAAGTGCTTAGTTATCAGCTGTAAGTCAATTTTATTGCAGTCAAAATTCCTTATTGCCACTTGATGGCTATTAGTCAACACTTCTAGGTACCAAAGAAAAATGAAACTTGACATAATTAACACTAACTCATAAATTTTTTTAGCATGTGTGTTTTGTGCTGGTACCAAATCGTCAGAACTTTCATCTGTGAAGTGCTTCTTGCTAATCCCACCACTGGCCATCATGCACAGAAAAGATCATGATGTGGAGGACATAGGTGCTTAGTTATCAGCTGTAAGTTAATTTTATTGCAGTTAGAATTCCTTATTGCCACTTGATGGCTAATAGTCAACACTTCTAGGTACATGAGTCACTAGACTAGTTCAGTGGTTCTATAATCATGAAGTAAGGAATTAATCCTTGCATCGCAGGTTCGAATCTTACTATGAGACATGTAGACCTGTCTTTCTGATAAGACACTATAAACATATCTTATCTTACATTATACTTATAAAAACCAATTAGGGGGCCTTGTTGCAGTAGGTGCTGGCATGAAAAAGATCCCTCACACCTCAAAAGTCGTAAGTGTCGAGTATAGAACAGTCCACCTACAAGTGGTGGCAACTCCATGTGAGAGAGAAATTGTTGAGCATATTCTGAAAAATCGTAGAGCAGAAAGATCTAGAAAAAAAATTGAGGGAATGAATTAGTAATCAGAAGGATTGGATTGCGTAATTTGAGATCTCGAATTATAATTCAAAGGAATGAATTGATAATTCTTGGAAACGGATTGTATAATTCGAGATCTCAAATTAATTTTTACTTATTTTGAAAATATTTTGAACTGTCCCATCACTTTCATGGCATCTAATTAAAATTAGATCTATCTGCTTCACAATTTTTCTTTATATATACAGGTCTGCCTGTATTAGTCAGATTACCAAATATGCTATTTGTTTTGGTTCAGTAATTCAATCATGATGGTTAACTACAAGGTTGTTGAATTTTTAGTCCTAATACATTGACTTAATAATATCATTTAACTATTTGAATCGCATTTATAATTTTTCATTTCAAATGGAAAATAATATCAATGTATTAATTGTATCATTTTTAATTTTATTCACATATCTGTTTCAAAATATTTAAATCTTTTACAGTATAGAAGCTGATCCCTTGTACAGACAAGTCAAAGAAGAATTTCCTCCAGTCTTTCAGAGAAGTGACAGTTGATGAAAGAATGGAGGCACAAAGTAAAAGTGCTCTGGTCTTCAACATTTTGTGGAAGATTTAATCAGTCTGATCTGGAATTCATTTTGCAATATTTCTGGATTTGTATATTTGGACATAAACATCACATTTTTCAACCTATTGACAAAACAGTTTTGCATTAATTGCCAATGCCATGTATTATTATTTCCTTTCAAGATGGCATGTCAATTCTTTATTGTACCCCTTAAGCTCTGTTATACCAGTACAATCTTGCAATGAAATCATTCAAGTTTTTTTTTACTTCTTAGATTAAATTTTTGCTTGCAAATTTTGTCGTTCGCCGTTTTTTTAAGTCAACTATTAGATGATTTTTCTATGACTGTAACATTTCAAAACTGATATATACTTACAAATTTAAGTAGAATTCTGTACTGATTTGACCTTGACCCCCTAAGAACAAGAGTGTCAAGATCAATACTTAATACAAAAATGTTTTTTCATTTATGTTGGCCCATATCTTACAAACAGCATCACGGAATATACAAAAAGTGTCTAGAATGTGTCCAGAATGAGAAATAACAAACATGTACATGTACATTGTATATAGTATAAAAAATTGAAAATACTGTTGCTTAGCAACAACTTTAAGGTCATTAAGCAAAAATTTGAACTGAAATGATGTATGGATATTGCAGTTCTGATCCCTTTTTGAGAGTATATATTCAGAATTTTTCATTTCAGCATCTACTGTGTAAAATTTTAGCAAAAATATAGAGAAGAGTTGAAAAAAATGATGAAATTTTTGCACTTATTTGACCTTTGACCTCCTAAAAATAGTTCTAATGAGGTAAAACTTTTGAAAAATTTATCTGCTATTATGTCCTTTGTAATTTTATGACATTATATCTAACTTTAATATGTGCTAGGATGCATAAATGTGTCTAGGATGAGTGAAAAACAAAAATTTCTGCCCGAAAATTGAAAAATTCTGCGTTGCTAAGCAACCGCTTTTAAAGAAATGTATGCAGAATTTAAAAAAAAGTTTATGTGTTTCATGAAGTACAGTATAATGCCCTTTTGTGGGTATATCTAAAATTTCCTATTTCAACATACATCTTTGTAAATATTTAGCTTGAAGATTAAAAAGTATCAAAAAATTCCATAAAATTTTGCACTTAATTGACCTTTGACCTCTATTTTTACTAATAAGGTCAATCGTTGAGTATCTGAATTGTCATAAAATATCATCTCTAAGAAATTCCCTACGAAATGGTATGCATTATACCTAGTACCTCCATGGATAAAAAAGTTATAAATGATATAATAATGCCATGTCAAAAGGTCTCTAAAATCACGTAAAATGTGCCGGTAGAGAAAGGGTTAAGGCATATATCAGGTGTTCTGGAAGTCGACATTACTATTTTGGTTTTTAAAAGTCATGGATTTGAAAGATAGAATTAGATTTTTTTTTGGGTGGGGGGGGGTGACTGGGTTAGATTTTTTCCTGCTTAAGTCTGGTCATTCTTTGTTCAATAGTTGATCAGACCAAAATAGTTCTAATGAGGTCAAACTTTTAAAAAATTTATCTGCTGTTATGTCCCTTGTAATTTATGACATTATATCTAACTTTAATATGTTCTGGGATGCATAAATGTGTCTAGGATGAGTGAAAAACAAAACTTTCTGCCCGAAAATTGAAAAATTCTGCGTTGCTAAGCAACCGGTTTTAAGGAAATGTATGCAGAATTTTAAAAAAGTTTATGTGTTTCATGAAGTACAGTATAATGCCCTTTTGTGGGTATATCCCAAATTTCCTATTTCAACATACATCTTTGTAAATATTTAGCTTGAAGATTAAAAAGTATAAAAAAAAAAATTCCATAAAATTTTGCACTTAATTGACCTTTGACCTCTATTTTTACTTATAAGGTCAGTCGTTGAGTATCTGAATTGTCATAAAATATCATCTCTAAGAAATTCCCTACGAAATGGTTTGCATTATACCTAGTATTCTCCATGGATAAAAAAGTTAGAAATATTATAATAATGAAATGTCAAAAGGTCTCTAAAATCACGTAAAATGTGCCGGTAGAGAAAGGGTTAAGTCAGATAATTAATGGATCCCCTGGACAGAGCTCAAGTTCTCCTCCTTTGTGACCTGTGTCAAAGAGCTGCATTACAGAGTCATTGTGAACTTTGTCAGATTAACCTGTGCAAAGCTTGTGTAGGGGAGCATCTCTCGGATTCATCCCAAAGACACAATGTTGTACCATAAAAACAAAAAACTTCTACTCCTAACGTGAACTATCCGAAATGTCCTAACCACACCCAGAAACAATGTGAGCTTTACTGTGAGAAATGTGACATCCCTGTCTGTTCTACCTGCATCTCCTCTGATGAACATAACGGGCATAAATTTACAGATGTTCTGAAAAAACTAAAATCTAAAACAAAGGATATAGAGAAAGACTTAGAAGAACTAGAAACAAGAATTTATCCAACATACAAAGAAATAACATTAGAGATAAACTCTCAAAAAGTAGACTCTGAAAAACATTTTGAGAAACTGGCCACAGCTGTCACCAAACAAGGAGAAGACTGGCACAGAGAAATTAACATCATTGTTAAAAAACGAAAATCTGATATTGATGAGATGAAAGCTAAACACCTGACTGCTCTAAACAAACAGGAAAAAGAAATCAAACAGATTACTCTTGAAGTTAAACAGAGCATACTTGATTTGAAGGAAATACTGGACTCCAATGATGTCTCCCTAACCTCTGCATACAAATCCAGAAATGCTGAATTCAGAAAATTTCCCCCTAAAGCCAATGTTTCATTACCAAGTTTATCTCCCCATCAGATCAACACAGAATATCTCCATCAAATGTTTTATTCTATGTCAGCAATACCCATTACAACAGAAGAACATGGGTACACAATTAACGCACCAGAAGCTGTATCCAGTCCTCTAGTCAAATCACTGCTTGACAGACCAGAGCTTATCACCATCATAGGCACTGGGTATAAACCAATATGCAGTGTTACCTGTCTCAGTGATGAAGAAATCTGGACATGTGGACTTAACAAAATCATAAAACTTTACAACCTTCAGGGTAAACTGCTGGAATCAATCCAAACCAAGTCAGGAGACAAACCAGAGGACACAGCAGTGTCAAGGAATGGAGATCTAGTTTATACTGACCATGATACAAGAACTGTTAACATAGTGAAAAATTAAAAATATACAAGAAGTGATCAGACTATTATGGGCTGGAAACCTCTCAATATCTGTAGTACCTCTTCTGGGGAACTCCAGGTTATCATGGACAGTGATGATGATGAACAATCAAAAGTTGTCCATTACTCTGGCTCCACAGAGAAACAAACCATTCAGTTTGATAGTGAAGGTAAACCTCTGTATTCATCTGGTTACATGAAACACATCACTGAGAACAGGAACCTGGATATCTGTGTGGCTGACTGTGGAGCCAATGCAGTAATGGTGGTTAATCAGGCAGGAAAACTCCGATTTAGGTACACTGGTCATCCCTCTACTACCAAGGGATCATTTAATCCCCGCGGCATCACAACAGACAGTCAGAGTCAGATCCTGACAGCAGACTGTAACAACGACTGTATCCACATCATAGATCAGGACGGACAGTTCCACCGTTACATTGATAACTGTGATCTAAGGAATCCGTGGGATTTATGTGTAGACTCCAAAGACAACCTCTTTGTGGATGAGTATTTCATTGGTAATGTGAAGAAAATCAAATATATGTAAATAATTCATTGTCACGGAAAGTTTATGTCACTGAGATACAAACCAAAGACAACCCAGAGACATTGATTGTGAGAACACATAAAAAATTGTGTATTTTAATGTCAATTAAATGTGTTTCTGTTAAACTACAAAAAGAAGATGAACTTAACTTAATTATACTGTAATTACTTATACTTTGAATAAATTATATTATGTTGGATATTTTTGTGACATAGGTATTGATTCACTGAAATACCAACCAACCCCCTACCCCTTTAAAAAAAATTAATACTGAATAACTGTAAAATCGACATTTACATGGAGTCAATTTTTTAGGTTTCCCTCTGAGGAAAAAAAAATGATTGGAATTAGATTTTGTGATTGGAAAAAGTTAGTAATGGTCATGAAATGTTGAATTCTGTGTTGGTCTTAAATTCTAGAGGCTCTCCAAACCTTGAAAACAAATATTAACCCACATGAAAATTTGAGATTTCACAATGTACAAGTATTAAATATCATATAAGAGGATCCTTTTCGTAATTTTCATTGGCTGAAGGGACGTCATGTGTTATTCCTTCTGTTGCAATATGGAAGCCAAACAGTATACAATTATGGACTTCAGTGTAAATATATATAAGATATATATAAATATATATAAATATCATACCATTCTATAAAGTAATTTTTTAAATAAATACATTTCTTAAAGTGAACACGGTATATTATACTGTAATTACTTATACTTATCCTTATCCTTATCCTTATACTTATCCTTATAACCACATATTGACCGTTCACTGAAGTCCGTAATAGTTATATTATATAATCAATCAAATGAATGCACCAACACAGTCCTAACACAACGGACTTGGCTGTCATTACGTCACAATAGTTAAATTCACGTTTCTTTTATTATGACGTCACGTTCTACGTAACTTCAGTGCAACCGAACGGCGTGTCGTGCGATATCATTTTCCGCGGACGCGCTTTCGCGTCGCTATCACAGAAGGAGGAATGTCATGTGACGTCCTTTCAGCCAATGAAAACTACGAAAATAATCCTCTTATATAATATTATACAATTATGGACTTCAGTGTAGGTCGAAATGTGGTTATAAGGACTTATGGCAATTGGTATAGACATAGAAAGTGATGAGGACCGAGCAAAGATCGCTATCATTTTCTGTGTCAGAGGTCAATATCAATTGCCATCAGTCCTTATAACTACATATTGACCGTTCACTGAAGTCCATAATAGTTATATTATAAAATTAATCAAAATAAATGCACTGACACAGTCCTAACTAAATAGACTTGACTTTCATTACGTCACAATGGTTAAAAAATGTATATAACATTATGACGTCACGTTGTACGTAACTTCAGTACAACCAAAACGGCGTGTCATGCGATATTATTTTATATACCGTGTTCACTTTAAGAAATGTATTTATTTAAAAAATTACTTTATAGAATGGTATGATATTTTCACAATATTACAGCAAATTAGTCTTCTCAACAATTGTAGAACGAAAATTCAATATCACCGATGAAAACCAATGTTCCGTGACGAAGCTTAAAAACAATAAATCTGTACTTTGCAGCGCGTGTTTTTGTGCAATAAGCATCTTTTTGTGATCATTATCAAATTTAAAAAACTGGTTTCTCTAAAAAAACATTGGCAAAATAACCATTGATATAGAAGGGAGAGCCTTTGGAATATTGATATCTGGACCATCTTTGCACCACGTTTTACTCATTATAATTTTAGTGCTTAATTGTACTTGATATTACTTTTAAAAATTATCAAACAGTATAAAACCCCATTTAAACACATTTTTCTATAGGCTGCTCTCATTTTTCATCACCAATTTATCACAATTTGAAAGATTTTGACAAAATTTACCAAACCGGAAGTGACCTTAATCTTCATCTGGGGAGAAAATTTCGCGTTAAACCAGGTTAAGAGAGTGTTTAAGTGTCCTGCAAAAATCTTAGAAACATGGAAACAAACCATTCCAATCGTACGAAAATTATAAGAAATCAGTGCTTGTGGCAGTCTTTTATAAGCTCAGACAGTCTGAATTATCCTTTAAGCGGCGCACGTAAAGGATATTGACCAAAATTTAAGGTACTTATGTGACGATACACTGTCAAATTCCCGGATATGAATCCCACTGAACAACTTTGGGATTTTAAAAGAAATCTCAAAACCCCTCCCCCCTATTCCTCACAATTTCAATGGTTCGGAAAGATCTATGCAGTACATGTAAGTGTGGCAACAGATGGGTCAATCTCCTATTCAGGGGTACATGGTATCCAACAATAAAGATTGTCTTGAAGTAATTAGAGCGAGAAGTGGGTCTTTCTTCTTCGAGATTTTGTGTGCGAATTTTCATTTTGAGGGTACATCATTTCCTTATTTCTTTGCTTAAAATTCTGACGAGATACTTACATGAAATTTACGCAACATCGAACTTAAATATGCATCATTAACCAATAATTTAAAAAATATATTTATTGTTCGCATTTGTTCTTTAAAACTTCAAAAATGTGAGGTGAACACTAGGTTCCCGTCCAACAAACTCTTCACCATCTCCAGGAAGTAGGGATAGTACTATTCGGGCTCAATCTCACCTGCAACCATAGCAACAATCATAGCGATTGCCTTGAAAGTTGAAAACCCCTAAAGATTTATAGGAACTCGATGCTATATAAAACTTAATGTTTGGTAATTTATGTCATAAGTTTTGTAAATTCAAGTAAATGTTAAAACAAAACCTATAACACTTCAGGGATTCAGCTATAAAATTTTGTACAATTTTTTTTAAATTAATCATAAAATAATTAAAATTCTAACATCCTCTTTATCGTATTTTTTAGTTCTTACCTTCTAGTAGCCATTGATAACAGTAAATTAAAGTACGCAAACTTACTCTTCTTCCTTCATCCTAATCATGGGCTAAACCTTAACCTCTTCTTCATTTCTTCCCTGGACTTTCAGATTTGTCCTTTTTCAATTCTTTTTGCTGCTTTTAACATATCCTTCCCTGTATCATCAACATTCATGCCACATATAAGATGAACCATTGACGTCTGGCAGGAATTGACCAGTAAATCCTCCTGGTTGTTTAACAACTTGATTACTTCAGAGTTCAGTCTCCATCAGGGGCTTATAACCAAGGGAGACGATTTTAAGCTAACAAACAGTTAAGTGACATATCGGTTTTAAAATTTGTCTGCATTATACGAAATGTTTCATTCTTAGTTTGGTATGGTCTGGCAGTATAAACACCAGGTACATATAAACGTCCCGTTATACAGATGTTCCATAGTCCCTACTCCCTTATGGCACTCTTAGTCTGGTCAAGCCTGGGGGCCATAAAACTTAGACGAGCTCACTTTTGATCTCAGTCTCACTTTTCCACTATATGTTCTTTTGGTAAAAGTGAGACTGAGATCAAAAGTGAGCTCATTTTAGTTTTATGGCGCCCAGGCCTG
>PRKT01000553.1:310872-356260 GCA_003671525.1 Saccostrea glomerata | reverse complement strand
ACAAGTTTATAAAGTTAAGTTGGCTAATAAAATAAACCTAGCTCTAGATTATACGAGGGGTGATCAAAAAGTTCGCAAACTATATGTATATCTACAAAACCTTAATTCAGATGAGAAAAAAATTTGTTACACACATAGCCATACTCAAGTTCTATAAATAGCATATGGTGAATAAAGTTCTGCTCCTTGTTTGCGACGTCACAATGTGAAAATGACGTCACTATTTAAGTCAATTGTGACAAAAAAGTGATTCTTACTCGTTCAACGAACGACTGTAAAATTATTGGTATATCTCAGAAAATACTTTGCAGTAGCGTATAATAATTTGTACACCGTTTATTAAGACAAAAGACTTCCTATAAATTTTAATAAGGATTGGATTTATCGTTTAAGTGAAGGATGGCAGATTGTTAAAAAATTTATATTTGTTACGCTGCCCAGTAAAAGCAAGTTTTTAATTAAGCAATTTGCTAGCAAAGACCTCCAATTAACACTTTGCCAAATAATTGAATATCTTACCAATAATATAATTATTAAATACCTAGAAAATCTGTTACTTTAGATTTTAAACATATTAGATATGATAAAAAGTAGGCACCCATTCTCTTTACACCTTGAATAAACGTCTCTCCAGAGACAGAAGATTTGGGTTTTGATGGTCGCCAAGCTAATTTTTGGAAAGGATATTCTTATCCACCCATTCTGTTGCCAAGATTTGACCATTTCTGACAAATGAGCTGTTTTTGTGATATAAATTAACTTACACGGAAAGAAATATAAAAGTCACAAAAAACTTTCAGCTTTAAAACAGAACGCTACGGAGGGGGTCACGTGACGGCCTATATTACGTGATTCGCGCATGAGCAGAACGGTGGCAGATGTGCATTAAAATCAGAGAGGCTTATTTAAAATAAAATCAAAACTAAAACCAAATATTGTTTCTTACATGGAAGTTATTCAATTAGTTCGCGAACATTTTGATCACCCCTCGTATGTTGTCTGAATCATCTTGGAACTGCTGTTGACTTCTTTATTTATATCCAGTTTGGGTTGAGCATTTCCATATCCTCAGCTATACTGGAGACATTCTCTGTTGAGGCAGAGGCATCATTGAACTGGGAGGCATTCTTGAGAGCAAAGACTCCATCTAATGCCTGTGAGAAAATATACTTGATGTAAAATTGTTAGAAAGTTCTAATACATGAAACAAAACATTTAGACTTTATGGATTTACAATATTGATCATCTCCCACTACATGATTTTCTATCAAGTTAATTTTTAAGGATGGAATTTACTTTAAATTCATTCATTTGTTAATTTATTAAAATCATGTAAATTCACCCTGAAATATTACAATAGAATGTTTTCACATGAATTCAAACATTCCTCAACCTCTTTTATAGCCGAAGGTAAATTTCTGTGGAAAAACCCTTTCCAAGTTTATACATTGCATTTTATATAATATGCAATACAGCTGGCTGAAATACTATCACTCATTGATGCATATTATTTAGTGTTTCTGCTCCCTTTTTCATTTACAATGAAGTATACACATAAGGTTTTATGTTATTATACCCCCGCCTGAAAAATGGGAGGGTCCGTCCGTCCGTCTGTTACGCTTTATCTCTTATCCGCAACTCCTCTTATACTACTGAGTGAAATTTAATGAAACTTTCACAGAATCTTTATTACATATTGCCATTGTGCACCTCCTATTTACTTTTTTTAATTCGTTACGTATTTTACGTTTCCCACAGCAAAACATGGACATTGTCATTATATGTTTACCTATGACGTCACAAATAGAAGCTTCTGGATAACATTTGATAAGACGAGTTAATCCTCTTTACACATTACCGTAAAACAATATAAAGCAACACATGGACATTATGGGAGGCGGGAGGTATCATTTAGTGAGCTCATTGCTCACAGTACCTCTAGTTATACCCCCCGCTTGAAAAGCGGGAGG
Source organism: Saccostrea glomerata (assembly GCA_003671525.1). Taxonomy (NCBI): domain Eukaryota; kingdom Metazoa; phylum Mollusca; class Bivalvia; order Ostreida; family Ostreidae; genus Saccostrea; species Saccostrea glomerata. Next base: position 354,290 of record PRKT01000553.1, on the reverse strand, counting down.
GTATATAGTTATCGTGAATTCCGTCCGTCTGTACGTCCGTCCGTCCGTCTGTCCGTCCGTCCGTCCGTCCGTCCGTCTGTTACGCTTTGGGGTACCCATCTCTTATCCGCAACTCCTCTCATACCACTGAATGAAATTTGATGAAACTTTCACAGAATCTTTATTACATATTGCCATTGTGCACCTCCTATTTTACTTTTTGATCCGACACATATTTTGGGTTTCCCGGCCACAGGAAAACATGGACTTTTTCACCAGTTATAACCATATGGGAGGCGGGGGGTATCATTTAGTGAGCTCATCGCTCACAGTACCTCTAGTTTTTTATTTTACATTTACACAAATATATCATGATCATGTTGTGGTATTGTACATATCCCATGTACTATTACTCCACTGTAGAGAAGTAATTTATATATTATAATGTACATGACTTTGATTAAACTGATAATTAATTGTAAATGTCCCTCATTTAATAATTCAAAAATATCTTGTCTTAAATAAAATGAGCAATGCTACTTCTTTTCTCAACAGCTTTGGATTTTCTCTTGGTTGGTGGAGGTTGACATGACGGGTTTTTGCTGGCTAAATCCGAACTGGGTCTTTTTCTGGGATCAGAGTAGTCAAATATTGTGGGGATTGCCCCGGTAATCTATATTCCAATAGCAGATTCTTACTCGTGGTTGATCGTAAACTGATCCCTGGTGAAATGACGTTCACACAATTTAGAGTAATCGCTTGGATTAAATTTGTTTCTCTTCAGCTTCAAAATCCAATCTTTAGGAACTTGGGGTCTTTTGGCAAGAGAAACATACTCGGACCCCTTTCCCGATTTAACAGTGCAGTTTAGTGCAGCGTATTGCACCATAATTTATCCCTTATTGAATTGTAAAAAAAAAAAAAAAAGTAAACTTCCGTGCTCGTTTTCAGTTTCCGAAGTCAAAAATTGTCTCTGATGACGTAACAAATTACGGGCGATAACTCTCTCTCTGCTAAAAAATTATCGATCACCGAGGTAGACTTTGATAACGCTGCCGTAGTCACGACAGGTGGTTTTCGACAATAGAACTACGAAAATTTTAATAAAAAGGTTCCGATAGACGGATAAATACATACATTTCGGCATTTACAAAATTCTCGGAGCTTGACCATTAAGCGTTCACCTGCATGTGGTGTTTCATCTTCCAACGGATTTTTAAAATTCTCAAGAGTATGCTCTTAGTCATCGTCTCAAGCAACAATTCGGAGTCCGCATATAGCTCCCTCCTACGGGAGAGGATCGTACAATTTGGTCGTGGTTTGCGACGATGACACTGAGTAGATCATGTCTTAAACTGAGACAGCAATCTACAATATAAGTTAATGTTACAGGGAATCAACGAAGTCGTATTTTATAAAATCAATAATTAGTTAATTTTATGGTCTATAAGTTAACCTCGTTTGTTAATCTCCCTACGCATGTGGTCCCACTTGCCCCAGGATCATGAAACAGACTTAGACTTCAGTCAATTTTTCAATTGCTTGTTAAATGATTATCAATTATTGAATTGATATCAAAATTTGCAAATATCAACATTTTTATGAATCAAAATTGAAATATTTTTCAATTTTGATGTGTTTGCCTTCCAAAAAATTTTAATACAACATGAAGATTTTGACTTAAGCTTAAGATGTTTCATGATCCCGGAGGTCCGAGATTTATGCCTTGTTCACAGCTTTATATCTTAGTTGTAGATCACTATTCGGTATCCTTACTTTCCTCATTCAATATGACTAGAAGAACTTTTGTACCTTTGTTATTATCTTGATAAATTTATATCAATGAAAACAGATAGCATTGGACTCTTAAAAGAACTCAATAAAAAAATGGATAAAGTAAATTAAATTGAAGTTAATAAACTTGGCTGGATTTAAGAATAACCCTAATTTTTCTCTTGTCCATGAATATCATGAAATAAGTTTGTTTACTTAAAAGATTCGGCTCTTCAATATGTATACCAACCGGTTTATAATAGTTTTCAAACTAGTCAGAGGATATATGCAAAAATTTTAAATGCTTCTAGTTCAAGTCGGTTCATTAAGAATAAAATTTTCACGGGGTTCCAAATTGTATTAACCCTTATTCTTTTTACAAATCATCCAAGTTTCTTTTGAAAATTTGTTTGCGAATTTAATTGAAGAGCTTGTCAACAGCAGAGCAAACAAGATCCGAATCTCGAAAATCTTCTAAACTCCTGATAACAATTACCTTTCTCCGTTACCCTATAAAGAGCACTGTTATCTTAAACGCCCAGTCATTTTCCCCCTCTCATTTTATTGAAAACTTGTTCTGTAAAAAGATCGCTCTGAGTCGACGGTAATAATTCTCAACGAGAATATCTGCCACTTCTATTCTCAGTGATAAAATATTGTGCAAACGTGTGCGAAAGTACTAATATGTCATTGATGATTTTCATTATGTAAATAACAGAGTTAGGTGGGTCTAGACAGAATCGTGTCATAGAAAAAGGGTAGATTTGCCGTAGATCGTATAAGGTAGATCCGTGTATTTTAAAATAGAGAGCTATGTCGAGTGGGTCCTTAGAAGACCTTGTGTCTTTGCCCTCGGAGAACAATAGACTTAATGACGGGACCACCAATCCCGTCTTTGAGAACAAAGACGAAGTCAGTGGGAAAGAAGTTCCAAACGAGGATAGCTCGGATTTAGGCGAAAGATTTCTGGATGACTTTAATTTCCCAAATTCCGAAGAGGATAATCAAAGTGAAATAAGATCCGACGTTGACAACGTGAAAACGGAGAAGGATTTCCAAAAGGAAAATGATAGTGGCAGATCAACAACATCCTCTCAAGAACAGATCACGGAGAATAACACTCTGAAGCAATCAGATAAACCAAAACCAACCACAACAAATGAATCATTAAATGAGAAAAACGAGGAGTGTAGACTTCAAAAGTATGCTTCAAAATTGGTCACAAAATCAAAGAGTAATACAGACAGCAATCCAGAAAACCTGGACTATGTATGGGGACCATTATTTCAAGAACTACCTTCTAAAACCGTATCTTTTTCTCCACACTATGCAATTAGAAACAATTCTCGGACACAAGATTTTCTACGGCAAAGGAAACCGCATTTTCAGTCAGAGCCAAAAAAATTAGGTCCAAGGGTAAGTCACAGCAATAAATCGAAAAGTAAGGAGGATGAGGATAAATGGCACCACATTATCCGTGAAATCATTCAGGCCATTTTTGTTCGTATGCTATTGATCTGTCATAGCTTTCTATGTGTCTGGAGAGCTGTTGACGTGAGAAAGGATGAACGCTATTGGTGCCTGGCTCTCACTAATGTTATTCTAATTCTAGAGACAATTTACACCGTTATAAAACGACAGGGGAGGGATCCAAAATGGTAAGTATTTTTGTGTTCGTTCTCATATTATTATCTTTAACAGAAAGAGAGAAAAAACAATCTTCAAGTCTTGAAAACTTATGTCTTATACATGTATTTCTTTACGTGTGTTTATTAGGATTTGTCCATGCTTTGTGATTTATCTTGGGGGAACAGTGCCTGCTCTTTGGTTTCTACAGATTGATAAACTAGACCGATATAATGCAGCTGTGACAACAAACATCTCTAATCTGACTGATTCCTTACAAGAGGCGTTGTCTTCTATAGATGGGGTACGTTTAAAAAAAAATATGTTTTACTAATTAAGTATTTTTTATCTGTTGAAGTGCTTTTTTACAGATTTGAAATAGCTTTGACAAAATTGTAGATGTTAACTTGTAATCATCGATATTAATCTTTTAAGTAATTGTTTTTGAGCTTATAAGTCCTGTGTTTGAATAATCATGGTTTATAATTTTACTTCTATAGTCTATTTTTATAATCTAGATACAGATTCCCATATACCTAGATCCCGATACATGGGTAGCCATTTTAGAGCAGATTTTGCTCTTTGTTTTGGTTGTTGGACGCATGCTTCTTCCACTAGGACCACTGTCACGTGAAGAACTTTCTCAACTGCTCTTCATTTATATTGGATCGGGTTCAGACGTCATGGAGTTGTTTGTGGTTTTCGATGAGCCACAGTTTCGAACAAATTCCCCGTTAAAGTATGCTACATTAACGGTATGGTCTGTGAGTCTTTTACAATTTACTTTCGTTCTTACCGCTGCAAAAAGCCCAAAGAAGATCCGATTGGGAACTTCGGAAGATATATACCATGATGTTAAAGGGAAACGTTCAGTGTTTGGGATCGAGATCCTTAGCCTTTTCCTCTCATTCTTACTGATGGACGGACCTTATTGTGCACTAAGGCTTTATGCCATCATCGAATATAAAGTTGTGAGCTATGGTATCATATTCTTCACATGTAAAAATATTCTGATGTTGGTTTTATTAATGTATCGAATGTTTATTATTTGCATTAAGTATAGAAATAGGGGTAAAGAACAGCGAGAAGCATTAAGGAAGATTGCCCACAGAAAATATGTTTCAAATATCATTTAAAGTAAGGATCATATGTACTAAAATATAGGTCCCTGATAAAGTGTAACGAAAGTTTAAATGCTTCATAAACAAAAAAAATATATAAAGGGTTTACTAATAAAATTTTATATGCCTTTAAGGTATACCTTTACTTAGATGACTAGAAATTTCACTGATAAGAACGAAAAACCACCGATTTCACATTGTACACGTATGATTCTTGTGTTAAATTTCAATTTCAAATAACTAGGTCAATGACCTCGTTTTCATGCGAGGGGCCCCTTAGTTTTTCTCGGGAAATACCAAATTTATCACACTATGACCATTTTTATTCTTCACTCACAAAATATTACAAGCAACAAAACTCTTTAAATAATGAAATATTATAGCAATGGAACAGAATTGCTCCATATAAAGAAATTAATAGAGTTTGAGCCATAAACGTGATAATTATTACAGTCCGAATTTCCTCTGTCATATTTATTTTTTTTCCCCTATTTTTAATCAAATATTGCAAAAATCGGACTTATAAGAAGTCTAAATTATTTATAGCCTCAGGTTACGTTTGTTACCCTCATTCTCATGATATTAATATTATATGGGGTCAATGTTCAAATTATTGAGATATGTTGACTGCAGTGGTTTTTGTACATGTTTTTGAATTACTTTATTTCATAGCATTCGTTTATTTGAAATAATTTATTAGCTTAAACACATATAAAATTTCCAAGATGATGTCTTAAAATACATGTAACCATTACTTTGTGATTCATATTTCAAGAAATAAAAATTTTGATAAAATTGAAAAATTAAAATTTAGTCCGAATTTCCTCTGCATAGCCATACATTGAGTTTTGTTCCTGTATATTTTCTTCAAGTACTTAAATATTAAATTTTTAAATTGATATTGAGATAAAACTTAGTTATTTTATCCATTTAGAACAATTTTTGATTTAATATATTATACTTTATAAAATTTCCTCCCTGATTTCTGAAACCTGAGTAAACGTCATCCTTAAACTGTATTTCAGTTTGAATACTATTTGTTACATGGTTTTTGTATTCTATTAAAATATATATAACGTTTTGATTTTCTATTTTTTGTTTGTATGCTTCAATACAGCCATCGGTGTCCATTTACTTACGGTATTTAATGTATAATAAAGAGTAATTCAACTCTTGTCACGAGACTTGTATTGACACGCCTTTTTTGCACAATTAATGCCTTCAACATCGAAACTCAATTTACAAACTATGAGATAATAAGTGTTTCATTCAAGGATGGGCTTAAATTAATAATTTATTTATGGAGAAAAAAAGAAAGATATATGTCAGAGAGAGTTATCTAATTGACAAATGATAAGACAATATTTCGGACAAATTACATGTTGAATGTGAAAAATTTAAAAATAAAAAATTAATATGAATGAAGTGGAAAAATCGTTCACTTTTCTTAAATGTGTTATATTAAATGTACTTAAATCATTCCTTTGGTAGCGAACATTACATTTCATACATTGTTATGATCATTTAGCATAATCAGTTATCATATGTAATGAAATGGATTAAAGAAATAAAGTCCGCGTTTTTGTGAATGTTGCAGGATAGCCTCCGAGGTCTAGAAATGTTGTTTGAAAGATAAAAGCCGAGGCGTTACCCGAGGCTTTTACATTTCAAACAACATTTCGAGACCGAGGAGGTTATCCTGCAACATTCACCACAACAAGGACTTTATTTCTATTCTACAAAGATCAGGAAGATCGTTAAAAAACGCCTGATCGTTTCCTCTATAGAGAAACGAAATATGTCACCATGTCTCGATTACGCTGTTACATTTTACACCAGAGGGAAAATTTGTTTGCTTACATGTTTATGGAATGCAGACAATTTGAGCTTTCGTTGCATTAAAAATAGCCTTTTTAAATTTCTTTGTTCGTTATATGTATTGATTAATTTTAATGAATATACAATAACAAAATCATGTTTCTGTGTAATGCTTAATGTGTAGGGAGGTCCGTGGAATAGCCCCGCTTGGCTGTAAAAACCGACATGCATCAGCAACTTGATGCAATTTACAGTATTCAGACTGCAAAAGACGACACATCGATGTGGTCTAAACAAGTATTTCATTTTAGAGTCAAATATTTATTCCAACTGTACAGGTTTGACACGCGTATCTGATCTGATAATTTTTTGATGACGTTAGTGATTTATTGGGGAATAATGTCCGCGGCATTTCTTTAAAGTCTGCAATAATCGTGGTAGAATTTTTACATAATTGAAAAAAAATATATTAAAGATTCTTTGTACTTGTTTCAACACTTTTTATGCTTGTTAAGTTGTATTCTGTATCAATGTAGTTTATCTTATATAAATTTATAAATGGGGATTAAACAAAAATCATTGCGTCATTTGCAACTGTAATGTACTCAAAACAAATACACATGAAAATTTTAAAGGTACTTGGACACAGATTTGAAGTTATTTTTTTTCTATATAATATTACGACTCATATATTTTAATAGCATTTCACGCAAAAATTAATTAAAAATCTTATTCCGTTTAAAAGATATTGATATTTCAAATTTTTCGGCGGGTTTGATTGACATATCCTTGCACTCTCAGAAATTTGATTTTATTCTTCATCCTTAGGAAAGGTGGCAATCTCGTTTTGTATAAATGAAAAATATTAATACTATAATCCAGAAAATTCAGAGTAGACACGTTCGAGAGCAAAACAAACACACAATATATTGTCAGTCCGTGCAGTTGTGGTAAGCAGACTGTGACGAGTGAACGCACCCGGTGAATTCTAAATATAAACAATAACAGAACTCGAGCCCTGTTTACAAAAACCGTGTACTTAACAACACCCCTTCTAATGTGTTCGGAACCATTTATCTTTCTGTGTTCTGCAAATTATAAAACCCGATGAGTTCAGAGTAGCTCTGGCAGTGGTTCTGGCGAGAGTTAGCGAGACTACAGCGAGATAGGGTAAATTATTCACGGAAATGTGGCTAGGAAGTGACTAGCACGTGGAGATATGGTAAACAGAAAAGTTATGTTCCGTTTTAGTTTTCACTACCCTACAATATCATTCTGTAGAAATGTACTTCAATCGATCTCTCTTGAATTCATTCAAATTTAAATTATAATTATTCTCTATGATACAATTTTCTGCTGTCATGAATTAAAATTTCTTTTTGGACAAATATTTTGATTGGGAACTGGGACTATATTTTTTGGCGTCATGCAGATTAGCAAATGAGGCACCAATGTGACTTTAACCGACGAATCAGCTGAATGAGAATTGCATTATGGGTTACTACGAATACTACAGGAATTTTACGCTTGATAAATTCCTTTATTGTACTATCGGTGAATACAATTGTCAGGTGGATATTCCCTGGCCAACACACGTTATCACGAGTATAGTTATGTAAAACATGTTTTGTCCTTTAAAATGCATACAAGAAGATGCTTGTTTTCCTTACCCTTGAAGTGCTGGTGTACTGAACTTGACACTAACTATGTATACATTTTATTAAAAATATTTTTTTAGTTAACAAATTAAAAAGCCTGTGATATCTTTCATAGTTTCTAATGTTTGCATATTGTTCATAAGATCTTTTTTTTTGCACTCCATTGACATGATCATAGATTGACCTGAACCACGTGTTCGAAGTAAAATGTAAACATGTATTTGGCGTTAACGTATTCAATCAACAATTGGTCAGTTGCTCGTGGTAAGATCTTCTGTGCGCATTAATAGCAATAGCCATATAAGGCAAACACAGGCTTATCAGTGTATATGATATTACACATTTTTTACCCGCTTATCGGTCGCCAGTGATCTGTAATTTTTGCACGTAACTATGATAAGATATATTAATTATTTACCCCTCCCCCTTTTGCCACCCATTTCTGATGAAAATCATAAAAGTCTTTTAGAAAGGTCTGGAAACACGTTTTCACAGGACATGTTTTCAAAAGAAATAGACTATAGAAATTTCCTGTTAACTGCCAATTTTATTTATAAAACCGGTTCTACCCTATAACCTTTGAATAGGTAAACCTAAACCACGTGTCTTGGATTTAAATCACAATAACATTAGTAGGGGTGAACAAGAGTGTGCTCGATTTGCTAAACTCTGTACGCATCTCTTAGTTCGGAATGACGATACTTGTGAAGGTGTTTTGCTTTCTAACATTTCTACTCTGAATAAAATTATTTTTCTTCATAAAAGTTTTAATATTTCTTATTAAAACACATCAAAACTGCCACTTTTACTCAGGATTAGGAATAAAGTTAAAATTTGTGAAAGTGCAAGGATGTGTCAATCAAACCCGCCAAAAAATTTAAAGTTTTAATAACTTTTAAATGAAATAAGATTTTTAATCAATTTTTGTGTGAAATGCTATTAAAATATATAATTCGTGATATTATACAGAAAAAATGAGAAAATATTAACTTCAAATCTGTGTCCAAGTACCTTTAAAAATTTTTATTTACTATTTTGAGGCACTGTTATTCACAACAGAAGCAGTTCATAAAACATCTTTTTTTTTGTAAAATCGCAAAATATGTAATTAATGAATATCTGATGAGAAATGAATAACAAATTGAAATCTCGTAATAACTATAAAGGCTGGGTATTAAGGTTTCGTCAAAGGTCAACATGTCCAAAAATTTATTTTTTACAATAGCCCCAAAACTATGTGAGGCATGAAATTATAACTTTTACAGTTTAAAATTTTTTCATTGATTAACAGATAGCAAGTACAATTCATAAAAAAAATACTTGGAATAATATTAATTGAGAAAAATACTTCTTAAAAATGCATTTATTTTCAAAAAAATTACACCAATTAATTCCGTGCTCTTATTGAAAACCATCATTGCAGAAACAAAATATGTTTATCAATGAAGGGCAAGTTGAACTTGGAAAGCCTCTGGAAAGTTGTTTTCCCTCTTTATTTTGTCCAAATGTTGAGACTTGAAAGTGAAAGTACATTGCAAATGGCGGATTCTATAGGGGTCTTTTATGTTTTTATTCGTTTCACTCAAACGAACATAAATAATTTATAAAATAAATAACAACACGTAAATAGGTAGGTACAGAAGCGCTCTCGTAAATGCAGTTCAATATTATATACAAAATATACATTTCCAACTTTCCTCCTTGACAACACATCCATTCTACAAAACAAAAACATATAATCAATAAAACAAACGATACTTGTGAGGGTAGGTGGGCGGGGCAATGTCTGACTGCACTGAGAAAGAGCCTTCGAATGGCATTTAAATCTTACTCACGCTAAGGCGTGCTTGCTTTAACAGAATACCTGTAGAACAGGTATTCTATAAATACCTTAACCAATCAGACCGACACTCTTCCTTTACACCAGATAAACACGTGTTCGATTGATACACGTGTTGTGATAACTTCAATAAATACATGTCTTTATGCATGAAATGCTTTCAATAACAGCCTTTCAGACACCATTTACGCCCAACTTGCCCTTCAATAATAAACATATATTATTTCAATAATGTTGGTTTTCACAAAAAGGACAGAATTAAGCAGGTGCATTTTTCTTTAAATATGCACATTTTCTGATACAATTCTTCTCAAAAATTTTATTATCAAGCGATACTTTCTATCTATTTATAAATTATATATTTATAAACTGTGAACATTTTGACTTTATACCACACATAGTTTGGAGCTATTGTAAAAATAAGATTTTAGACATGTTGACCTTAAGCTAATTTTGAAAACTTTTATTCTTAATGCTCAGTCAAGAAATGTGAAAAAAATATCTCAATGTCCCATGTGCACATCCTGACACAAACACAATCGGCCGCTCCTGCGCCCATTATTTGATAAATGTTTATAGCATATATTTGATCCTCCAATCTGTTAAACAAACATGGTTATTCCAAATTCCATGAGTTTAATCAAATGTTGACAAATTGATGTTAATCTGGGGCTGTTCCCTTGGGGATAAGGTTATATCTACCTGAGGACCATTATTGTTTCTTCACCTGAAAGTCTGCATTAACAATTCACTCAGCAAATATCAAGGTGTTCAAGTGTTGCTTTCTTTCTGTAGCGAACAGCTTCAATGGATAACGTGTACAGTTTTTAGATTCCTCTTTATGGATATAAGTCCATTCTTGTTTGCTTTGGAGAGGATTTAGTTAGAAAAAGTTGTCTTATCCCATTTTGACAAAATGTCTTTAAAATGTTCTAACAATATGAGGCAGTAAATTACATGTTTAGTTAATGAATCATCGCTTTTTAAATGTTAAGGATACTTGAATCGATTACAATTTGAGTTACTGTAAAAAATTATTTATTAGAACTTAGATCTAAGGGCAGATCACTCTAACTGCAGAAAAATACCCTAGAATCAGACCCCCTAAGTTTGCAGTGCAGAGAGGGTTCTCAGATTAGTTTTAAAGTAGTGAAAAGAACTTCCGTTTTTTTTAGAAACAGTGCAGCAGCCATTCTAACAATATTCAATTAAGCAGGGATTTAAATGGGGTCAGTGATATTGATTTATTTCATTTACTGGTATCGTTATGGCCATGGTACCCTTAGTGTGAGGCTAAGAAGACTCTTCGTTAAATAAATCAGTTTATTATTATGTTTCTCCCTTTAAGTTAATATAAAGATGAATGGATAAACGGTAACACCCACACAGTCTTTACGATGGTTTGTGGAATTAAGTTCGTTTTGAGGCCTTAGACACAAACATGGGGTATGGACCATATCACTTCATGACATAAGAATGTGATAAAGTGTATATATATGTAGGACTCCAAAGTGCGATGGGACTCCAAAGTCCGATGGTCTGCGCCAAACCCCAATGGTGTTTGACACGCCAAAGTCCGATGGTGCGGAAAACAATTAGCGTTTATGACGTCTTAGTACTACAGCGCAAACCTCAACGCCGCGCCATGCCAAGGTCTTAAAATATGTATAAATAAATAAATGCAAAAACTAACCCTTATCTCTCAGATAGGTGCGAGACTAACCCTAAACGCTCGAAAAGTGTCTATTAACTATATCCTAGATATCTCGGGTGGGTGCAAGTCCAACCCCAATCACTCGACTAGTTGGCGACACGGGACCTCGGTTTATACGATCTCATCCGAAGGACCAGTCCCAAAGTCCCACAGTGGGATTCGAACCTGCGACATAAGGATGAACTTCTTTCACAGCGACACTAGAGCACACACTATAATCCCTTCGCTTCACAGGCAACCTTTTGACTTGTAAATTGACAGGGGTCTTTCTTCGGCAAAATTAATTGCAAAAGTTCAATGGCTTTTCGAGATATCGCGCGGAAAGGAAAATGTTAAAAGAGAGCTAATGAAGGATATTGAGATAACGAGCAGTTTTCAATATCAAAGTCCATAAAACAATACAAAACAGGAGCAGAGCAAACACGGACCTCTCAAACATAGAGGTGGGATCAGGTGCCATGGAGGAGTGAGCATCCCCTGCCGACTGGTCACACCCGCCGTGTGCTCCTTGTCATGATCGGTAAATAACGGGAAAATCCGTCGTCTAATCAGTGTATAATTGATGGACTAACAATTAGTATTAGAAACGTCAGTCAGCATTTGACTCGATGATAAATTGTACTTTCTGACAAGGTTATTGTATCCACCAAAGAACTTACAAAACGATGACTTTAAACAGCTGATATTCTTGTTTCATTAACTTGTATGTCAATAACTTACCTCGTTTATGAAACTGAGATATATAAACACCGTATGGAGGTGATGGATGTATATTGCAGCATGAGTAAGGAAAGTGGACGATAGAAAAGTTAGTCATCCCGTTTATCATAGAGCTTGGTTGTTAGATTACCATTAACGTCTTTTTCAAGTAAAATATCCAAGTATGAAGCAGATGTGTCAGACTCTGTATACTTTAAGCTCCCCATGATATATCGTATCGACATAGGAATGGAAATTACCATTGTTAATTGACAATACGTCGTCGATATATCTAAATGTTGAGTTGAAGGCCACAGCAAGTATTTTCTTCTAACGCATAAAATGTTGCAATAACGGAGCGCAATTGGTACACATTGGAATTCCAACAGATTGTTGTTAAAGACCTGGTCCCCTACAACCACATAGATATTGTCAATTGGAAACTCAAGCATCTTTTTTATGTCAACGTCATAGTACATGTTGGCGATCAGAATGTGTTTTAACAAAAGAGGTTTGCAAATGACCAATGACCAGATAAGTAAATTTACGTGTTCCATTTTTATTGAAAAAGCAGCTGTCAGTGATATCAAAAAGCCTGGACTTTAATTTATCGTGGGGAATGGTTGTGTATAAAGTTGAAAAGTCGTAAGTTTTTAAGCTGTTGTTTCGGTAAAATCTTGTGATTTCAAATTGTCCAAAAGTTCTTTGGAATTTTTTGAGTATCAACATCTTATTTACAACACTTCTTGAAAATATTGTTGCACAGTACTATTGAAGTTTTTTTTTCACTACTGTCAATATCTAAGTGAGAAGTTAAGAAAGAGGCTTGTTTGAACATAAAATGGAACCGGGAGTGTATCTTTTGTTTGTAAGGATTTTTATGACGTTTCGGAATCCAATAAATATATGGTAGTTCAAAATCATTTTGGATATTAAAAATATTCAAAACTGACATATGATTTTGAAGAATTTCTTCCTTAGAAAGGGAACTATGAGTATAAATCGGATTACCACTTGTAGAATTAAATCTAAGTTCTTCAAAAATTCAATTTATATAATGATCCTTTCAAAGATAATGCTGTTACCTGCTTTGTCAGCAGAGACCAGTACGTACTGATCGTGTAATCAATTCTTTTTTCACTTCTGGATTTTTAAATAGAGAAGGATAGATGGTTTTTATATTGCCCCTCAATCTTTTAATACGCGATTTTAACATGAACTTGATACATTTAATCCATTCTGACAAAGTGTCAACGTCTTCATTTTCAAATCGGGCCCATCGCCTGGCGTAATTTTCAACAGAATCCATAATATTTATGCAATTCCGACGCCAGTTGAAGGATCGGGTTCCCTATATTTAGGACCAAAATAAGTGATTATTACCTATGTCACATGTAATAATGCGTCACGCAGGACTACAGTTATAGGTCCTAAAACAGTGTTTAACAGACAAAATATTTATGACCTTGACCTTTGGACCTCATAAGCAATAGGGGAATTCGTTTAGTCTGATAGAGTTGTTATATAAACAAGAGGCCCCTGGGCCTTATAGGTCACATGAGCATCATGCAACAACTTTCCAACAATTGAATTTGGTTCATGTTTTAAAGTAGACGTCATGGTATTCACAATTTTTTAAAGAGGCACCATTGCCAATCATAACTATACACTTAGCATGTTTAGTTTGGTTACTTAATACCCATAGACAGAGTAGGGGAACAAAAAATGCATTTCGACTAATCAGTAATATTCAGCAATAATCAGTAGTGCCACTACTACGCATGAACCCCTGACCCTTGGTCCACATATTTCACAATTTTGGAAAAGGCACCCTTGCTAATCAAAAATGTTTACTTAATACTAAGTAGCAGATTTCAAACAATTCATTCATTTTTAGTTTATTGCCAGGGGCCCTTGAATTTCACCATTCAGGAAGAATGGCTCTAGCTCATCATAGCTATATAGGTAATTCATCTACTTAATACCCATGAGCAGGTATGAATATTTTCAAAGATTTAATGTATCTTCACTATATTTTCAATAGAGCCCCGCCCTAACACCAGAACCCCTGACTCTGGGGCCATAAAATTCACAATTTTGGAAGACGCATTCTTCATCATCATTAGTATATACTTAGTTTGTAAAATACCCAAGAGCAGAGAAGAAGATTTCAAATAATGTCTGCATTTTCTCTGTATAATCAATAGAGCCCTGCCCTAACACCAGAACTCTTGCCCTGGGGCCGTAAACTTCACAAATACGGAATTTAAGACGCATTCTTGCTCATCATAACTATATACTTAATTAGTTTATTTAATAAACAGGAGCAGAGAGGAAGATTTCAAAGAATTAATGTATTTTCAATATAATCAATAGAGCCCCGCCCTTACACCAGACCCCTGATCCCGGGGCCATAAAATAGATTACACAATTTTGGAAGAGGCATTCTTCCTCATCATAACTATATACTTTGTTTTATACCCAGGAGCAGAGAAGAAGATTTCAGAGAATTAATGTATTTTCTCTATATTGGATGAGGCATTCCTCCTCATCATAACTATGTACTTAGTTTAACTTAGTTTATTTAATACCCAGGAGCAGAGAAAAATGCATTTTCACAATATAATCAATAGAGCCCCGCCCTAGCACTAGAACCTCTGATCCTGAGTCCATGAATTTCACAATTTTGGTAGAGGGCTCAATGGTCATTTCATTCATGCTAACAGTTTGACTGCTTGATGTCCAGGAATAAAGTATAAGATTTTTAATGAAAGCATTGATCTAAATGCATTAAAGTTAATGGTTTTATTATAGTGGATTTGGCCCCACCCCCAGGAGGGCCGGGAATATGAAATGCACAATTCTTGTTCCCCTTTACCCATAGATGCTTTATGCCAAATTTGGTGGAAATTGGTTGAGTGGTTGAAGAGAAAGAAGGGAAAGATAAAAATGTTCAGTGTTAACGCACGACACACACCGCACGACGACGGACGAAAACAGATAGCAATAGCTGACCTGAGTTTACTCAGGTGACCTTAAAGTTATTGCAAAACCTCAGGGGTTTTCGAGATGCAGAATTTTCATGTTTTTTTGCAATGAAGAGCCTCATTCAAGTGGAGAAAATTAGGAAATGCATTTAGGACGGTTAAAATCGAGCCATCAAGAAATGAGTGAAATGTATGTTATCATATTTTGGCGTAGGCGGTTATGTCAACAGGAAACTTAATTATCACGTGCTTGGATTTGTGCAACAATCAATTTGAAGTGATTAAAATGATTCAAAAACACTTACTTTCAATTCATAAAAGCTAATTAAGATCAGGCGAGTGACTTATATAACTGTGTATTGGAGTGTGACTCTTTATAATCTAAGCCAAAAAAACTGTGCTCTATCCATCAGGCTTATAATAGTTATACCTCATACAGAGGGTTTGGAGGGGCGAATGATACATCCATGCCAAACAGGCTCACGACCTGCATAAGTTAGATGCCTCACTACTTGATTCCGATCAGAAGACGAGAACTTCACAAAGAGGGCAGATCTTTCATCTTGAATAATGAAATATTTAAGTCACATAATTATATCTGATGCACTGTTGGATCTTCTCTACAGACAGAAGTTGACCGACAAGAATGGCAGAGATGACTTAGAGTTATATTCATTCCGAAATTACCGGTCACGGTAGCCTTCGCTTTCGCTTCGTGATCGGGAGGCCCAGATTCGATTCTCGTTCGCGTTGCCGCGTCATACCTAAGACGTAAACATAGGTAGTGACTATTCCTTCGCCAAGCGCTCGGCACTAGAAGTGAAAGTTACGGGTCTTTTGGATATGACCTTAAAAGTCCCGTGTCCCGTTAGCAGGTGGCACGATAAAGAACCCGATCACTGCTCAATGGCCCTAAGTGCCGAGTATAGGTCTAAATTTGAAGCCCTTCTTCGGCATACCGTGACGTCGACGTCTCCATATGAGTGAAAAATTCTCGAGAGGGACGTTTAATAAAATATAATCAATCTCACCGAAATTGTCTCAGCATCACAGGTATGACAGAAATCAAAGAGGAATATGGATAACGTTAATGCGCTAAATATCATCAACAAGCTCATCCTAGCCCCAGATAACCTATCCCTTCAAATTGATAGGACTGAAAGGACACATCGAGTAGGCAGACCGTTAGAGAATCGCCAACGAGATATAAAAGTAGAGTAATTGACTGGATACTAGTATTGTTTAACGTCCCTCTCGAGAATTTTTCACTCATATGGAGACGCCACCACTTGCCGGTGGAGAGCTACAAATTTTGTCCTATGCTCGGTCCTTGGGGCCATCGAGCAGTCTTTTTCGTGCCAGCACCTGCTGCGGAACGGGACCTCGGTTAATGAAAGAGAATGTGAGCAAGCTCACATACCCCACGCTCCCCCAAAACTAAAAGTACTGAAAATCAAGGAATTGGTATGTCCCGGTGTTATGCGCATCTACACATTGTGTCCTAAATATCTGCAAAATTTAATAAAATTCGGTTTATGAGGAGTTGCGTTGACAAACTGTTTATCTCTATAATCAAGATATCTCCAAAAATCTAAATTGAAAAGTTCGGAAATTCCCAGAATAATAAAGGAATTGGAATTTCCTGGTAATATGCACATCTACACAATGTGTTCTAAATATCTGATATGAAGATATGAAAGGAAATGTAATATAAGTGCAATGTTATACATTTTTTTTACATAATTTTACCCCTTTTGTTTTGCATATAAAAATAATTTCCATATCATTAATTCTTTCATATTTCTGTCTACAATCACCGTGACAGTATTAATGTTCTATTACTTACAGAAATAAAATTCGGGCATGTAACCAGTGTAATTTTAACGAAAACTGTAGTGTCCGTAACCACTTAAATTCTGTGAAATTTAAATGCTCTATATAATTATCATAATTAATTTTTTAGATAGGCAATTTCATAAAGATGCCGAGATGTTTTGTAAATTTCCTGATCATTGCCACTATTTCTCTGGTATAAGCATACATTTCCAATGTCTTTGTCTGAGATAAAATTACAAATGGTATTAAAATGTAATTGATTTCTTTATGAAGCTGTTGGTTCCTTGATGGGCGTGGCTAAAAAAAAAGAAAGAATCACGTGACGGACCCCCTTTCGCTGTGTCTGGCGTAGTAATACACGATATAAAAATTAGTTTTTTCTCAATCTTGTTTTTGCTGCATACAACATTAATAAAAATCAATTAAATATGACTTTTGTAATGTTTTTGATAAAATTCAGAGAATTTTTTTCCCAAGAAAATTAATCTATGATAGTCTGATAATCGTCTGTTAATCTCAAACGATCGTCTGATTAATCGATCATTTCTGAAAAAGCAGCGATGGCATCGGAAGCATCCAATGATCAGTTTAAGTTTGGCAGTTTTGATTTTGATCCTAACATAGACATTCTTGAAATGTTGGATTCCCATTTTGACAATTTCTTATCAAACTATACAATAACAGAGATACATGTGGCTGAAGCATATCAAAATGCACATCAAGGGTCGATGGTAAAGAACAAAGTCGTTGGGTATACCAAGGATATGAAAGGTAAGATTATTGGGGCTAAGGGCAACACAAGTCCGTTGGTAAGCCAACAGAACAAATTCGAGAAGAAATGTTTTCTCTGTAACAGAGTGGGCCATTTCATGAATAGTTGTCCTTTACGCAAGCCAGGTAGCAAGAGTACAGTTGGTTGGAAACAAACTGGAGATAAACAAGGTACTGTTTAAGCAAGCGGTGGTAAAGAGAAAGCAGGGTTAATTCACTCCCCTACTAAGAGTAAGGATGGTGTTTCTGTAGAACTTCCTGTTTCAGTTAAAGATAAGATGGAATTCATCCAAAATAACAGAAACAGAGGTCTGAATTTAGAGGAAGGGTTTGTGAAGTTGAACGGTAAGAGTGCTTCAGTACTTAGAGATACAGGGTGTACATATATACTAGTTTCAGAAAAGCAGGTTACATCGGATGATATGACAGGGGCAATGAGTGAAGTTACTCTTGCTAATGGTAGTTCTCAGCGGTGTCCAGAGGTCTGGATACACGTGGACACACAGTATGTGAAAGGTAAAGTCGTGGTATTGGTGCTTAATTCCCCTTTTGCGGATTTAATAGTAGGTAATTATACCAGAGTTGATATTTCAGAGCAGATACTAAGTGAGGCGAGAGAGTTGCCAGATGAGTCTTGTCAAGCAGTAGAAACAAGATCTGCAGCAAAACGAAAAGAACACAGTCAGGTTGAAGAGAAGCTGGAGCTCGGTTCTGATGTGAATGGTATGGGTTCAACGGAAGAGTGGATACAAGAACAAGGTAAAGATCCGAGTCTTGACAGGTTTAGAAAGAGTATAGATAAGAAGTGTACAGACGATGGCGAAAGCTACATAACAAAGGAGAAAGGTTTGTTAAATAGGGTTTTCAAAACGGATAAAGACTTCCACTTAAACAGTTAGTAGTACCAGAAAAATTTAGAGGGCAAATACTATCAATGGGGCACGACATTCCACTAGCGGGACATCTTGGTATTAAGCTAAGAAGACAAGAAAAAGAATACTGATGAATTTCTTCTGGCCGGGTATTTTTGAGGACATAAAGAGGTACTGTAAGTCATGTCCCAAGTGCCAGAAGGGAACATCCAAAACTAAAGTAAGTAAAGTTCCTTTAGTTCAGGTGCCGCCAATTGAGACGCCGTTTCAAAGGGTAGCTATTGTTATGGCTGACCCATTACCCAGAACAAAGAGACGTAATTAGTACATTCTAGTTCTGTGCGATAACGCAACAAGATATCCCGAGACGATACCACTTAGAAGTCAAGAGGCAGAGGCGTTAGTGGAGGTGTTTTCGAGAGTTGGGGTCCCCAAGGAAATACTATCAGATCAAGGTACGAACTTTATGTCCTCTCATATTACAGAGTTATGTCGCTTTTTAAGCATTCGTAAGTTGAACACCACACCTTACCACCCACTGGTAAACGGGCTGGTGGAAATATTCAACGGCACACTAAAGAGAATGCTTCAAATATACGCACAGGACGAGCCAGGTAAGTGGGACAAGTTGTTGCCATATTAAGTATTTGCGTATAGAGAAGTTCCACAGGAGTCCACGGGATTCTATCCTTTCGAGCTGATGTATGGAAGGTTTGTAAGGGGTCTTTTGACCATTCTCAGAGAAAGCATTGAGGAGGAAGATGACGAAGATCATCAGTTACAACCATCAGTACTCAGCTTCATTATAGAAACCAGAGAGAAGTTGGCAAAAATGGCTGATATTGGAGAATGAAGTAGATAGTAAGCAGGAACAGAAAAGGTACTACGATCGGAAAGCTAGGCATAGGTCTTTTTAGGTTAGAGAAAAGGTACTGGTCTTGTTACCGACAAGTATTAGAAAGTTATTGGCCCAGTGGAAGGGACCTGTTACTATTACAGAGAAGGTAAGTTCCGTAGATTATAGGGTTAAGTACGATAATGGGGTCACAAAGGTCTACCACGTCAGTATGTTAAAGAGATAGATAGACAGAGATGCTGACCAGGTAGTAGCGACGGCAGTTTGTTCGCTAGACATGTCAGATGACAATGATGGATGTAAGGGATAAGGTGACATGTCAGATGACAATGATGGATGTAAGGGATACGGTGACATGTCAGATGACAATGATGGATGTAAGGGATACGGTGAAGGATGTGAAGATAGCACAGACGCTATCAAAGGAACAAACATGTGAGTTACAGAGTTGTTTAGAAAAGTTTAGTAGTGTATTGACAAATGTACCAGGTAGAACTTGCTTACTGAAACATAAGGTGGTAACTACTAGTGATGTTCCTGTGTGTCATAATATATATATATATATTAGATGAAAAAATGTGCATCGATATCTAGCAAAACGGTTAATTTCATGTCTCACCTGGGCCAGGGGTATGGGGGGGGGGGTACATAGTCTGAAAATAAATTAATGCTTTGAAATCTGCTTTTTGGTATTAACTATTTATGATGAAATAAAATTAATGACAAAATTTCCAACATTTTGAAATAAATGACCCCAGGGTTAGTGGTTCTTAAGGGATGAGGTGCATAACTGGTTATAAAGTGAAAATGATTTTCTCTGTTACTCTGATCTATGTCTGGGTATTAAGTAACTAGAGTAAGCATGCTAAGTGTATAATTATGATAAGCAATAGTACCTTTTTCAAAATTGTGAATTTCATGGCCTCTGGTTTAAAACACAAATTAAATTCAATTGTCAAAAGTTGTTACGTGATCCGCGGGTGACCTATAAGGCCCGTTGGCCTCTTGTATCAATTCATATTTATAATATTATAAACAAAGCACAAAATTTTCGGTCACTAAATCTAATGTACAATCATCTATTTAAAAATCACAAACCTTGAAAGAAGATAATAATCTTCTCTTGTCTTCTT
Source organism: Saccostrea glomerata (assembly GCA_003671525.1). Classification (NCBI taxonomy): domain Eukaryota; kingdom Metazoa; phylum Mollusca; class Bivalvia; order Ostreida; family Ostreidae; genus Saccostrea; species Saccostrea glomerata. The sequence goes on along the minus strand of PRKT01000553.1, from coordinate 333,607 downwards.
TGGATTCTGTTCCAGAGATAGCTTCAGATCTGTAGCTCTCCGAAAAAATATATTGATAGACCGGAGAGCTTCAGTGCCACCCATTGAAAAAACTGTATATTTATTGCGCACAAAAAATTGCGCTCGGTTCTTGATTAATTCTTCCAAATTCTTACCTCAATTGCAAAAAATAGAAGATTTTTAAAGATTCCTTTCTCTTCTATCAAGTACTCTCGTAGTTGACATATGAACGAAGCATATTGGACCGAATTATCTTTGAAACCAAAATGGCAGTATAAATAAGAGAAGTGTTCTATGATTACAACATCATGGTCAGGAGGACTATTAACAACAATTATGAGGAATGTTTGGTTGTGGAAACAGCGAAAGAACACACGGTTACTAATGTTTTGAGACATGGAGAAATAAATCGAGAACCGAGCGCAATTTTTTGTGCGCAATAAATATAATTTTTTCAATGTGTGGCACTGTAGCTCTCCGGTCTATCAATATATTTTTAGGAGAGCTACAGATCTGCAGCTATTCCAGAGTCAGCGCATTAAGCCTTTCCACAATTCCATTCAATTTTTCTTTTGGTAATAAGAGCTTGTCAGACTTATCATTTTGAAACCATGTATAGAGTTCCTGTGTAAAAATCCTCTCCTTCTCATTAGCCATTTTAAATGGAAAGTGAACCATCCAAAGGCCTGTGGGCTTTATATCAAGTGTATGTACAACAAGCAAATGAACTCTACTCACTGAGTATTAGTCGGTAAAGGTAAAGCAAATGCACATCAATAAAAACAATTCATCCACCAATTCAACCACCAACACACTGTCAGTAAATTCATGAAAAAAGTATAGAAAATTTTAGCAAATACATGTACATGTATTTCCTAATTGAAAACAGTAAATACATGTATTTGCTAAGCAGTATGGGAAGAAACACGCACGCAAACTCTCGATTCCCGCCTACATTTTGGAACCATTTAATTCAATAAAAATAGCAATTTGCATGGCCATAAAATCTTTGTTTAATACAAAGAACAGTTCAGTGGTAATTGATAAATCGTCTTAATACCAGCGCTAAACAGTAAATTATCCATAATTCCAGCTCTTGAAAAAAGGGGGGTATACGATATTTTCCATTGAAATCGGAGTCTCAAGCATCACCGTATTTTTAAATAGTCTTTGATATGATTAAATGTTCCTTATATCTTTTCTTATGTTTAAGGCAAATAAATAAAACATAAATATTTCAATGAAATATATTGTTTCAGTTGTATATCGCTTTGAAATTGGTGGAAAATAAGCATTTTTATCGTTTTTTGTCAATAAACATATGTCCCCCCCCCCCGTGTCACACAAAAAGCTTTGGTATGAATTTGTGAAATACTGGGGGGGGGGGGGGGAAGATGTTTTAAAAATATTTTCCGTTGATTTCTACAGTGAAAAACACAAGTTTTACCAAAATTTTAGCGTTATCTCTCTTTGTTTTCCCAAATAAGTAATGTTTTATGAAAATCCATATAATTAGCTATAAAAAATATTAAAAATTCATTGAATATGTTAACTTTTGAAAATTGACTTGGAGGTAGGCGGGAGAACAATACTATCGTTCGCAGTTCTGTCGTGTATTTCCTAAAATTCAGAAAAAAATACGTGAAATTGCTGATTACACATATTTACTGTAACAGATACACTAGGAGGGTTCCTCTTTTACACAAAGATTGCTTATGACCTGAGGGTTAAATTTGTCATGACTTTGACCTAAAGTCATTTGTGGAAGTTCAGGGACACAGACTGAAAATAGTCATAATTCATGACTGGTCCATATCTGTCTTATGGATAAACGTGGTGAGTTCCCATTTTACACAAAGATTGCTTATGACCTGAGGTTGTGTCATGCCTTTGAACCAAGGTCATTAATACAAGTTCAAGGTAACTTACAGAAAAAGTTCATATTTCGTGTCAGGTCTGTATCTTTAGTCTTTGTTTTTTTTTAATTAGGCTGCACCTTCGTTTCATTCATAAAAAATATAGAGTAATGAGCAATTACATGTGCACTAAAAATGTTTTAGCATTTCTCTCTTCTCTTAGATCCATAAAATATTCATGATATTGCACCTCTGAAAAACCCAGCGGGAGTATTCCGTTCATTTTGGACAGTTCTAGCTTTTTTTTTTGTTGAAAAAGACGTTAATGGTAATCTAACGACTAAGCTCTATGATAAACGTGATGACTTTAACTTTTCTACCGTCAACTTATTCATCACTTGCATACGGCGTTTATATATACATGTTGATCAGTCAGTTCGATACGCAAAAGCTAAGCATGTTCTACGCATGAACAATTTCTAAAACGAGGTAAATTATTGACAAACAAGTTAAAGAAACAAGAATATCAGCAGTCTCGTTTAAAGTCGTCATTTGGTAGGTCGATACAATGACTTTCTTGGCAAATACAATTTATTTTTGAGTCAAATGCTGACTGATATTTTTCATATTAATTTTTAATCCATTATTTATACACTTAATTAACGACGGATTTTATCCTTATTTCCCGATCATGATAAGATGCACAAAGTGGTTGTGACCGGTCAGCAGGGGATGCTCACTCCTCCATGGAACCTTATCCCACCTCCGATTTTTTGGAGTTCTTTTTGAGTTGGCTCGCGTAGCGAGCTACTCTTTGCTGGCATAGCCGTTTCAGAGTGTAAAATTTTTCACACATTCATCAGGGTGATCCATACGCCAAATATGATAGTTCTAGCAAAACATGCTTTTGTTTGAGTGATTGTATAAACAGATTTAACTTAGGAGGTAAAAACTGTATAAAATTTCATACTGTTTCATTATTTATGTCTTCATGCTTTTAAAGAAATTTTTTATTAAATATCTGTATGTTGTACAATCACTGCGTATGAATATATGTTAAAGCATGTTAGGCGGATCTAATCTTCCCATCTGAAGTTTATGTATAGTTGACCTAGAATACTCCCTAACACAAACACCAGCTGCTCTCATTAGCTGCAGCTTGTGTACTTAAAAATCTATTTTTAGAATCCAGATTTTGCTGTGGGAATCTTTAAACTAATTACTCCCTAACACTGACCATTGCAGCTAGTGTGTTTATCATTCATTATAGAATCTGGTTTCCAGTGCTGCTTTTCACAATAATATGTACGGAAGCCCATTAGTGCCAACCTGTATATATATAAATAGGAAAAGCAATTTACACTTTTTTTTTTTATAACTGAACATGGAGACATATTATATTGAATCTCTTAAGATGCAAAATAAACTGAATATAAAGTATGGTGTCCAATTGTATGAAAATAGCTCAATTAACTCAAGCGAGTCAACTCACAGGCCCTTCAGGCCTTTGATTTTTGTTTGCTCTGCTCCTATTTTGTATGGTTTTATGGACTTTGATATTAAATACTGCGTTATCTTCATATCCTTCATGCTCCAAGAAACCTTGTCCTCTGATACCGAAAGTATATAGCTTGATATATCAATATTGATTAAAATTAGATTTTTGTTACGCTCCGAAATTCTTTTGTCCCTGGAGAGCGTCTTTTATTCGAATCATTTACCAGCTGTGTTTCTAATATCGTAATCCAATGAATCTAGTTTGAATATCAATTTAGAGGTCAGAGTTTAAATGGATATACTAAAATTATTTTATTTATGAAGAACTGAAGTGACATATTGGTCACGTTTCCGTCAATTCTAGATAAGAACTCCACCTTTAAATTCATGATGAAAATTACATAATAACAGATACAAATACAAATATTTATTGGCACTGTCGTAATTAGAATAATTATCAATGGTCTATTATGCCATTATACTTTCTTGTACATCTCATTTTAAGTGTTAAATTCAATGAATTGTATATAGTAGTAAAAGGTTGGAGGTCAATAGTTCCGCCCGCTTTAACTTTACAGGGGTGTATCTGAGACACCGTTTGTAATGTTGTACTGCTATAGGTCTAGTTACGTAGACACTAGTGACGATGAAACTTGCGTTTCTGTTGGTAACTCTTCTGGAATTATCTGCAATCACTGATGGTTCCGTAGAAGATTACAAGAAACTTAAAAAGTCTCTAATGTCCACCTATTCCAAGGACATCCGACCAGTCCATGTTTATGTAGTGTTTTATCTGTCCTATATTAACGAACTGGATGCTATATAGTTAGAATAATCTAACTGTGTCTCGGTACAGGCCCTCACCACAGTTAGAATACGTCCCATATACTTGCAATGTAGCAAATCGGAGCGGATCCGCTCCGAAACGATTTTGAAGAATATAAAATGATTTGCACTGGGAATAACTACCAAAATAATCAAAACAAACCTTCTTGAGATTGCTTATGCCTTTTATCCCAAAAGATAATCCATATGAATACGAAAATCCAATTAATTTTCTCAACGTTTTTCTCTAGATTCAAATTACCTGCCATGTTTACATTCGGAACTCTCTAGATTGTTCCTAGTAAATGCACTATGCGAGTTATCGCCCGTGTTTCTTTCTGCTACATTACGAATACACGGAACGAATTCTATCGTTAAACCGGGTCCGTAGGACAATATCATTTTAACGATAGAACATTCTATCTAGATGCTGTACAGCAGCGACTGGTGACCACTGCACACCTTGGTATTACCTGGATAGACGAGTTTCTGCAATCGGACGAAGCTAGTACGGGGCTGAACCATATATACTTTAAACAGGTAATTTTCGAAATTTATTTTCATTTCTTTTTTGATTTCTTGTTCAAACCCAAATCTTGCACAGACAGACTGACGGACGGACATACCGATTACAGTTTACCCTCCCACTTTTCAAGCGGGAGGTATAAATATCAGTTGTGACTGGCAAAGATTTTCCAGAACTGAAGATTCCTAATGAAGCAATCTGAACACACATACAGAAGAAAATCAAAATTACAAAATACTTTCATTATAAAAGGCATTTTTGAATGATGATTTTCAAATTTTTCATTCATAGAATGATATCTGGACTCCTGACCTGGTACTGAAGAATGAGATCAGTAAGTTTGATGAGCTGGGTGGTGACTTCTATTACCTTCATGTCGATTCCAACGGATGGGTAGGGTGGTTACCAAATGAGGTATTCGAGAGTAAATGTGAAATGGATATCACCTACTTTCCGTTTGATACACAAGTATGTGACATTACCTTAATAAGCTGGGGTTTCACAAAGTGGGAGGTGAATGTCGCGTTATGATAAAAATATACCAGTTGAATATTATGACTATGTGAAAAACTCGGTCTGGAGCATTCAGTCCACTTCCGGTCAAGACAGGATCCTTAAGAATGATTCTGACGCAACGGTTACGTTTACTCTTTATCTCCGGCGTAAACCCCAATACTTTGTTATGAATATGATACTCCCAGTCATTCTGTTAGGAGTGATTAGTCCTTTAGTGTTTCTCATACCCGCCGAAGCTGGAGAAAAAATGTCATTTTCCATGGCTGTTTTCCTGTCTTTTGCTGTATTTTTGTCGATAATTAGTACACAAATACCAGTGAATTCAGAGAAAACATCTATTTTAGAAGTATATATTATCTTTCAAATGTTTGTTGTGGTAATTACCATTATTATTTCAACTTTTCAACTTAAGCTTTACAACCGGGAATCAGAAGTAAAGATCGGAAGGTTTTACAGAGGAATAACAAAGTTAGAAAGGTGTTTGCGGTGTATAAAGTCTCGTTCTCAGGAAAGGTCTGAGAAAGGAAGAAAATCACTGGAACCGGAAGTCAATTATGATGACGTCAGTTGGAAGGATATATCATTTGCATTGGATTTTTATTGCTTCTGGATAATTGTATTTTAAGAATTATTTGCCTTAATTACATTTTTGCTCTCTATCAAAATTTAGAATTGTAATGCAAAAATATATTGCGATCGATTTGCATTTTTTTTTTCAACAAACAACTTTTTTAGCTCACCTGTTTCTATGTTAAGATGATCTAAACGTCTTTTTAGCTCACCTGAGCCGAAAGCTCAAGTGAGCCTATCAAAATTTGTCCATTGTCTTTCGTTGTCGTCGTAAACTTTTCACATTTTCATCTTCTTCTCAAGAACCACTGGGCTAATTTCAACCAAACTTGCAACAAAGTATCTTTGGGTAAAGGGGATTCAAGTTTTTAAAATGAATGGCCAAGCCCTCTTCCAGGGGGAGATAATTATGAATGAATGAAAAATTAATGACATCTTTTAAAAAAATTTCTTCTCAAGAACCACTGGGCCAGGAAAGATGAAACTCATTTGGATGCATCCTCAGGTAGTGTAGTTTGAAGTTTGTTCAAATCATGACCCCCGGGGTTAGGGTGGGGCCACAATGACTGATCAAATGTTTACATAGGAATATATAGGAAAAATCTTTAAGAATCTTCTCCAGAACCACATGGCCAGGAAAGATGAAACTCATGTGGATGCATCCTCAGGTAATGTAAATTGAAGTTGGTTAAAAACATGACCCCCGGGGATAGGGCGAGGCCACAATGGCTGATCAAAGTTTTACAAAGGAAAATATTTTTAAAAATCTTTGCAGAACCATTGGACCAGGAAAGATGAAACGTGGACGTATCCTCAGGTAGTGTTGATTAAATTTTAATCTAATCATGACCCCCGTGTGTAGGGCAGGGCCACAATGGCTGATCAAAGGTTTACATAGGAATATGTAAGGAAACTCTTTTAAAAAATCTTCTTCTCCAGAACCATTGGGCCAGAAAAGATGAAACTCATGTGGAAGCATCCTCAGGTAGTGTAGATTGAAGTTTGTTCAAATCATGACCCCCAGGGGTAGGGCGGGGCCACAATGGCTGATCAAATTTTTATATATTAATATAAGAAGGATCTTTTTAAAATCTTTTTTTTAAGATCGGCAAAGCTATGATTGGTGATATTAATTTGGAAACATTCTCAGTTACACTTACTTCAAGTTTTTTTTAATATCATGATCCCTGGGGTAGTTTGATAATGTTTACAGTGTTATACCACAAGAATTTAGGCAATTCCCCTACTAGACGTACCCGTACACGTTTGAAATCTCAACCTCTCTATTTTCTCTTCAATATGTTCAAATATAAGGAAAATATTCGTAAATATACATGTAAATACTGTAAAATCACATATTTTCGTGGGTTCAAATTTTTGTGGTGTAAGTAAATACTTGTTACGTCCCTCTCGAGATTTTTCATTCATATGGAGACGCCAACACTTGCCTGTGGAGGGCTACAAATTTTGACCTATACCCGGCATTCAGGACCAATGAGGTATTTTATCGTTCCAGCACCTACTGCGACACCGTAGTTAGAATAATCTAACTGTGTCTCGGGACAAGCCCTCACCACAGTTAGAATCCCACCCATATACTCGCAATGTAGCAAAAAATTGCAGAATCGCACCGAAACGATTTTAGAATTATTTGTAGACAAACGGGTAAATATAAAGGTAAATTTGAATAGAACTAACCTTATTTTAAGTTTATAAATCCTTTGCACTGTAAAACATCCTTAAGTTAAGTTGTAAACTGATCAATTTTAAAAGTCACTTTTCTCGATTCAAATTGACTGCCATATTACCGAAAACCGCCATTCGGAACTCCCAGCTTTTTTCGAAAATGAAATCCTACCTAATTTGCAAATAAGAACCGCCCATTACCATATATGGAATACAGACAAAGATGGCTTGGAAAGAAAAAGTTAGCAGTGTCCTACACAAACATAACTTTTCGAAAGAGTTAAAAGACGAACAAAGAGAAATAATTTCTGTTGTGCTCAATGGAGATGATGTTTTTGCGCAGCTTCCCATTGGCTATGGGAAGAGTCTGATATACACACTCATCCCACTTCTCTTGGATGAACTTCACGTAAAAATTATTACGTAATCATTGTTTACCAATTTTTGAGTTATCAATATTTTCGACATTTGCAGAGCTTTTATGGGTCGTGGGGGCCTGCAATAGACCCCATTTCCAATGTTATGTGTTTTTACCCAATTTCATCAAAATTTGTTTTAAAAAAACGACTTGAAGCATGATATTGTCACATAATTCTAAATATTCATAAAAGAACAACAATTACATTTTAAAATCTTAAATTAATTAACTGTAAGGATTATTGAATGTAAATGAGCCAAAATCTTGCTATACAAGTATCAATCAGTTAAGAAATGGCTCTTATATGATTTTTTTTCTTGAAAAATATAAATTATGATATTTTTCCTTAACTCAATGTTGCTAATTTTTCCCCAATGGAAAGGCCCAGGCCCTTGAATTTAAGACAGAAAAAAACCTGATTTAATTTGTTTTTCATGTGTTTAACAGCCTGAATACAAGCATACAATTCTGGTGATTTCTCCCCTGCGGGCTCTAATGCGAGATCAAGTGCAGTCACTGAATGAGCACAATGTCAAAGCCTCAGCTCTCTTGGACGGCACATTATTTGAAGGTACACACTCTGCATTAATACTATTAAAAAGTATTTCAATCTAAAACAGTTTGTAAAATTTTATAACTAGTATTTTGTTTTATTGATTCAGATCTTGATGGTTCCAGTATTATATTTTCATCACCTGAAGCAGCAGTTTTGCCAAAATGGAAGAAGATTTTAAGGAAAACAAAAATATCAACTGTTGTGTTCGATGAGGCGCATTGCATCTCCCAGTGGTAGGTGCTATTCTTTTATTTTGTAATTCGTACCCTAGATGTTGGAAATCAGCACTGATAATATTGATATATTTTTTTTTTATTTTAGGGGTCTTGACTTTAGACCTGACTACCGCAAAGTTTCAACCTTGCAGAGTTGGTTATCAGCTCCCACTCTTGTGCTGACTGCCACTGCTACCTCGGAGATTCAGAAAGACATTTACGCAGTCTTAGGGATGAGTGAGGACAACACGAAAGTCATTGCTTTGTTGCCGGACAGGTATTAATCAATTATTTCTTCACTTAAACAGGTTAAACCAAGTGAATTCTTATTTTATTATAGATCATTCAAATTCTTAAACTGTCCCGAATTTATTATATAGGAAATTATTCAATTTCTGTAAAAGATATATTTAAATGAAGTAAATTGAGCTTTATAAAATTTTACACTTGTTCAGTGGTATTTTTTTTTTAGACCTAATATATTCCTACATGTGGAAAAGGTTATGTGATAAGGTTAAGGTTGTCCTATAAGGCTTTTATTAGCTTGTAAAAACAACATAAGAATGGCGTCGGTTCCATGCTTTTAATGATGTGTTGCTGCACACAATTGATGACGTAATACACAAAAGGGGTCAATTCAAAACATATAAATGATACATCTTCCCTCTTTATAAGTTGAGTCATGAGCTACAATAAATTTCATGAGATAACAAAAGATGAAAAACCTTGCATAAAGTATTCTTAGGTAAATACATTAAATTCTGTTGAAAATTAGGATTTGGTGTGTAACAATGTAATGGAGCCTGGTACATTAACAGTTTTGTTTTGTTTTCTCCAACATTAACAAATTACAACACTAAAACTATAATGTCAAAATAAAACTAAGGAATTGTCTGTACAATGCAACTGACTAGCATTTAAAAAACAATAAAAACAAACAGCACAACTTATCCAAAATTTACAACAAATGACATAGATGTTTATGTCCTTACTCTCATACCCCATTTTCATGGTACTGATCTGACCCACAAACAACCAATTAAATCTCTTCAATTAATCTCTGTGGTTTCTTAACTGACCTACCAGACCTTGTGGTCCCTGACACATTTTGTGTTGGTACATGTTTGGTGCAAATAGACATATCCTGACTAAGTGATTGAGTATTTTCATTTTCACATGGATTATAACTAGAATGATCAACATTATCATTGTTTTGACAATCATATTGTTCATATGGTGTAAATTGTTCATTTGATTGCAAAATATGTCTGCGATTTCTGCGGTATACATGTCCATTTTCAGTTTGAACTAAGTATGACCTCGGAGCAACTTGGTCTAGCACTTGCCACAGTTACCCCAATCCTTGTCATTATGATCCCGAAGACGGACGGTTTGTCCTGGACACAACGGCGATAGTTCTTTTGTGTTTCTGTCATGATACTGTTTTTGTTTGAGTTTCTGTTGCATCTTTGCTCTTTCATAAGACTCGGTTAGATGGTTTCCACGGCAACTATCAGCCATTGGTAAGTTCGAACGCAGTTTACGCCCATTGTTCAGTATTTCGGCAGGTGATTTCCCAGCGAGTATAGGAGTTGCACGGTAGATGAGTAGACTCATGTGGAAGTCTGATCCATCCTCCACCGATTTTTTCAATAGGCCTACGGTTATCTCGACTAACCCATTCGATTTAGGGTATAATGGACTTGATGTTTGATGCTGAAAATCATATGACTTTGCAAATTCACTGCATTCAGCTGACTTGAATTGTGGTCCATTATCACTGAACACTATCTTAGGTATGCCTTGGCCTTCAAACACACATTTCATTGCATTAATGACTGATTGAATTGACACACTGTGCAAACGACACACCTCTGGATAATTGGAATAGTAATCACATAACACAAGATAATTTTCTCCATTGAATACACACAATTCTGCTCCCACTTTTTCCCATGGATAATTGCATACATCATGTGGTTTAAGCGGTTCGGACGGTTGTTTTGGACGGAATTTGATACATGTTGAACATGAATTCACCATTTCCTCGATTTATGCATACATTCCAGGCCAATACATCACTTGTTTGGCTCGATTTCGACATTTTTCGAAACCAAGGTGACCTGTATGGATTTTGGTAAGCACCTCCTTTCGCAATGAGACTGGAATAACAATGCGGTCTCTCTTCATGATAATTCCATCACATAAACTCAACTCTGTCCGTATATTCCAGTATTCTGATATTTCCTGAGGGCATTCAGTGCGCGTTTCTGGAAATCCTGTTACAAATACTTCTGCTAGTAACTGCAATTTCGGGTCATGCTGAGTTTCCTCACGAATCCTCTGTAGCTTACGATCTGATATGGGTAGGCTCTTAATGACAGAGTCAACATACACTTTGAGATCCTCCTCTTGTTCTGATTTGGTCAGTTTCGTTGACATATCCGTTCCTCTGGACAACGCATCAGCGGTATGCATAAATTCTCCTTGTGTGTAGCCAATACGTAGATCGTATTTCTGTATCCTCAACAGCAGTCTTTGTAATCGTAGTGGACAGTCATTCAGAGACTTCTTCAAGATACTCACAAGGGGTTTATGATCGGTCTCCACTTCTACTACCTGTCCAAGTATGTATTGGTGGAAGTGTTCACATGCAAATGATATGGCTAACATTTCTTTCTCGATCTGCGCGTATCTTGTTTCTGCATCAGACATAACTCGCGATGCATAAGCCACCGGCATCCACTCGTTATCATGCCTCTGTAAGAGCACTGCTCCTAGTCCAAAACTAGAGGCATCTGAAGAGATTTTAATCTCTTTGTTCGGGTCAAAGAACTTAAGTAATGATGTACTTGTTAGTATGGCCTTTAGCTCCTCAAATGATTTTTGCTCAACTGTAGTCCACTGAAATTGTTTTTTTTTCGAGAAGTCTGGAACATATCTTGCATGGTAGTTCAACATGCCTAAAAAGCGTTGTACATCTTTCTTACATTTTGGAATCTAAAAGTTTGTTATGGCCTTGACCTTTGCCTCGTCCGGCTTAATTCCTTCGTTTAAGTTCATCTTGAAGTTTTTCATGTAGAGCGAAAGGTATTTTACGACATGGACTCACTACTGGTGTAATGTCTGGATCTATGGATAATTTATGTTCACCCGGTAAACAGCCTAATTCTTCGAACAAGTCATTATTTTGATCCACAATTTGTGCAGTGGTGTCTGTAATCTTTGTGCAGTTTTCTATGGTATTTGTGCGTTTTACTAGTCCTAACTTGTCGCAAGCTTCTACGCCTAAGATTGCTGTTGATGCATCCTGAACTATCACAAAGAAGACCTTAGCTGCTTTGCCCTGATGAGAAACTTCCAGAACACATGCTCCTAGGACCAGAATACTATGCTTGCTGTATATTTGTCTTGTGTAATTTTGGCTTCCATCGTAGACTGTGATACTGTTTCTCCAGCAGGATGTTGACTTGACTACCTGTATCCAATTTGTAGTTGATTCCTTTGCCATTGGTGCATAGAGTTACACGCCACTCCTCTGGTTTGTCGGAATGAACCGTCTCCAGAGCGTCGATGAAGAAAGCTTGTTCATCCTGAATGTCATGAATGTGTTTCTTTTTCTGCATTTTCTTTTTAGTACTATTTTGTTTGCCTTTTGATCTGCAGACTTTTGCGAAGTGATTTGCACCATTACACTTATTGCAGATTTGACCCATAGCCGGGCAAGTCTTATGTGAATCATCATATCCACACCGTCCACAACTTTTACCTAGGGCCTGCTTAGATGTCCGTACTTTTTTGTCTTTGGGTTTGGCACCAATGGTATGTACATAAGAGGGAGGGACAATACTTTTTATTTGTTCCTTTGTCAACTCTGCTGCTCTACAGGTTGAAAGTGCTTTGTCTAATGTGAGATCAACGGTTCTTAAAAGTCTCTCTTTAAGCGTGTTGTCGGGGACCCCACATATTATTCTGTCACGTATTAGAGAATCTGCTAGATCGCCAAACTCACAGTTCTTTGCCATAGTTCGTAATTCCGTTACATATTGGTCTATGGTCTCATCGGACCTCTGCACCCTCGTAAAGAACTTATGTCTCTCATACGTAGTATTGCGTTTTGGTGTGCAATAAACCTCAAATTTCTCGAGTATTTTCTTTAATTTATACTCATCACCCTCCTCAAATACAAAGGTGTTATAAACTTGAACTGCCTCTTCTCCTACTACGTGTAAGAAAATGCATGCTTTTTATTTGTCAGCTTTTTTCGGACGCACCTGTAGCCGTAATATAAACATCAAACCTCTGTTTGAACTTCTTCCAATTTTCTGCCACGTTCCCCGTGAGCGAAAGTACTCCTGGTGGTTCCAGTTTGTCCATTGCAAACTTCTGACACCATGTGTTAAGGTTAAGGTTGTCCTATAAGGCTTTTATTAGCCTGTAGAAACAACATAAGAATGGCGTCGGTTCCATACTTTTAATGATGTGTTGCTGCACACAATTGATGCCGTAATACACAAAAGGGGTCAATTCAAAAAATATAAATGATACAGGTTACAGAGAATATACAGGAGGCTCTGCACTGACTGCCAGGACATTTCAAACAGGACCACAAGAAGACACGGTAAATTATTTTGTATGTAAGGTCCATAAACACTTGTCAACAAATTTTTAACTGGATTCTAGAAGAACTGGACGACAAGATATTTTGTGGGGGAAAAAATCCTGAAAACAGAATCGTGGAAATGTTCCATGCTAGCACAGATGAGGAATCCAAGGAGAGAATAATGGAGAGCTTCATCTCCCCCAATGGGAAATTAAAACTCCTCATCTCAACTGTGGCATTTGGAATGGGGTCAACAACCCAGATGTTGACTTAGTCCTGCACTGGGGGATCCCGCTTTCTTATTGGCAGGAGATTGGCCGTTGTGCTAGGGATGGTCGAGATGGTTATGCTCTGTGCTATGCGTACAAAAGGAGCATTTCAAAATGTAACCATGAGGAATTGAAGTCCATGCTGGAAAAAGAAGCCCCGACCCATTGCATTAGGAAAGAAGTTTTGAAGACTTTTAAACTTAAAGGAATTATTGAAAGAACAGTACCATCAACTAGTGACTCGCATGAAAACTGTACAGAACCTTGCTCTTCTTTGAAATGCAAATGCTGTAATGTATGCCTGAAATCTTGTCCGTGTGCAAAGAAACTGTCAAATCCTTTAGAGAAATTTCTGAGCAAATGTTAATATGTTTATATACATTTTGATTTGATATAGTACTTAACATTTATATTGGTTGCATAAGTGTTTATTAAAATCGGACATTGTTACATAGAAGTGTAGCCGTGTAATGCTGCTGTTGAATTATCTATTTAAATACTCAGCTGTTTAATTTATTACTTCGATCCTTTACATAATATGACTTGCTCAGTGCATACAGTATTAAAAGTAGCATTACAGAAAGTATATATCTGTTCTTTATATCAGTGAGTTTGAGTACAGATTGTTCCTCTCAAATGTTACACAAAATAATTATCATTAAATGGTTTATACTGCTTTAATAATAAGTACTTTGAATGGATTTCAAGGTGACATAAAAAACTTTTCAAACAAACAAGTTTGTTTTTAATTTTTAGGTACAAATAGAAATATAAGAAGTGACGGAGACAACAATTTCTCTTTAAACACAAGATCTTGTACTTGCTAAATACACTGCTTGGGCCTTTTACTAAAGAACTTATGACTAAAGACCAAACATTTTATTTGATTTAAAAATGTTGTAAAATTAATCAGTCGTTTGAAATTGCTAGTATGTTAAATTCTCAATAAAAAGATTTTAAAAAGATCATATCAGAGAAAAATTGAAAATTATGAGTAAAATTAAATTTTGGTCTTAGTCATAAGTGCTCTTGTAAAAAGGGGCCCCTCAGCGGCACTACAAAATGGAATGCGTATTGCAAGAAATTACAAAAAAAATCAAATAATCATCATGCTCATATGACGGCCTGAAATTTCAGGTACTGGTAGTTGTAAAAGGAACGCTTTTACACTTTATGCGTACATTGAACACAAGGCAATATTCGAACAGTTAAACTATAAAAATCCAGACAATTAGAAGTTCTTTATAGTTGTCTGAAATTAATTTTAGGTTGAATGTCACCTAATAATTCACAACCTATGAGGGGACCAAGACTTAAGATAAAATTATACAAATCACTTTATACATATTATACATCCTAACAAGGTCCCAGAGTGTTCTGTTGTTGAATGGTGATTTAAATTAATAAAATCAAATTGAAATAATTTTCTAAATTCAAAAAAGAGATTTCTCATTAACTTTCATGCATGGGTGATGTTGAATATAAAATTAACTCTCGATTGTCTTACCAAAAAGCTAATGAAAAAAAAAATAGAGAGAGTGAGTTTTAATGTATTGGCTTATTAGGAAAAATTGTGCTGATATTCATTGTTAATCATATTTTGCAAAGCATGTTCAGGATTTTGTTTTCACATATGTAGCTTGAAAATCACAGTACAAGGAAAATTTTAAATCAACACGAGGGTAATATACATCAAATAAAGACGTTTACAAAACAGTCTTCAACACTGGGCACACATCTTTACTCCAACATCTGGTTCCTCCTCCTCAACTTTCTGCTTTCCTCTCTTCGTATTCTCTCCAGTCTTTCTCGGATGTTTTTGGATAAGCTTTACTGTAAACATTTAATTCGACATCGGGAAACTTTTAAAATGTCTTCCAGGATGAGCGCAGAAGATGTTTTCTGGAAGAAGGAGCTCTATAAACTCTGCAAAGTCTTTGGACCTATCTGTTTCCCCACCTTTGTGTATGGTGCGTCCTGACATGCCCACCACACTCACGTCATACACCTTGCTGACATCCTTCCCAATCCCAATCATCTGGCTGTGTCTTGCCACCGTGTCAGCTGTTAAGTGTCCAGCAGCATCTTTAACACTCTCTGAGAATTAAAAGAAATGTTTAACACATTGAAATTTTACATCAGTTTCAGAATAACCTTCCTTATTAAACAGCCGTTGGATAAGATGATTTACCTTTGTACTCCCTATTAAAGTATTCCATCTGCAGATCCATTTCGATGTTCTTGCCTTGTCCTCCATTCTTATTGACGGTCCTGTTTCAAATTAACGTTCTCTGCAGCCTTGGAGAAACTGCACCTTTCACTGCAAGGAGTCGGGTGCAGAGGAGAAAATATTTTGGATGGTGTCTGGCGAAGAACTGAAATAGATCAAACTTCCAGTGGATTAGGATCATTTTCCCATTATTTTCCCTAATTGCATCTTTCCTTGACATCTGTGACAGACCTCTCCAAATAAAAAGAAGGGCATAGTCCATCTTGAAGTCTGTCAGAGAGGTGGCTGTAGTCTTTTTCTTGGTCCTTCGAGTAGACTTCTCTTGTTTACAAAGACTGCTGCAGTACCAAGCACCCTCAGGGATGTCCTCTTCTTCCATGTCAACACAATCTATATGGAACCATTCACCTCGCTGACAGTTTCTATTGTCACAAAAAACCATGACAGCGCCTGGTTTTTTTAACTTGCTAACACAAAATGGATATGATTCATTTTGTGTCCTCTCACCTGCTTTTGTAATGTTCTGAACTACAGATGAGGTAGATTGGGAAACTCTGTCAATTACTTTGCTGGAAATGTTATGGAGGCATGCAACTTTATTGTCAACATCTGGAATATCTTCAAGGTTGTCCATGTCCAAAATGTGGAGAGCAAGTAAAGTAACATATCCTTCAGTGCAGAATTCCAGGAATTCCTCGTTGTAGTTGAAGGACTCCTTGACATTTCCTGTAACATTTCTTTGCTCAAAGTAGTTTTTCAAATGGAATAATGTCCCAACTTCTCTTGCACTTGATCCTGTGTATAGTTCATCGTATATATCCTATGGAAAAAAACACCAGTATGTAATAATACAATACAAATTACAAGAATGTACTTTAAAAAATAAATAATAAATTTTAGCTAGATGTTACCTGAAGAAGCAAGCATCTTTTGTGCCATTCTTGAATGTTGGGTATCATTCCTTGAAGTTGCTGCCATTTTGTTGTCCCATTTACTCGAGCATTTTGGGCATCATTCACTCGTCGGCATGAAGAGGTATTGTCAAGGGTGAACTATCCGGTTTTACAGGAACATATTTATAGTATTCCTCTACAAATTCTATGGTATCTGCAACCCTACTTTCATCTTTGTTCAAAACACCAAGTAAAACCTATGGAATATAAAAAGTTTTTAGTCTTAAAGAATTATACATGGTACATGTGTCAATATATTGCAAATACAAATATAATAGTGGTGTTAATATGTATAAATGTACCACATACCCTAAAAAAATTGCATTTAATTGTCAATGTTGTCCAGATCCTTGTGAATGTCTATTGTAGTTATTTGAAAACCTACCAGTTGACTTTTCTTTGAAGACAGTTGCGAATATTCATGAGGAATATGCCACAAAACCTCATCTTCTACATCACTAAAAAAAGGGTATCCTTTGGCATAGTATGCGTTCTACCAGCACTGTCATCTGTGATCGGAGATCAGCTTCATCCAAATCACAGGGAAGCAATTTATGTAGAGGAATACCTTGAATGTCATCTGGAGATGAAGGCTCATCACTAAGGTGAAGTGTGTTGATGCGGTCTAATGCAGCATATGCTTGTACCATGTTGAACATTTTATTCTTCTTGTCTCTTGTCTGATGCCTGACTGTAGTTTTTTGATTGACATTATCAAAACAGATAGAATAACATGGTTTTCCTGAAAATTGAAAGGTTTTTAGTAAAAAAATAAGTTTTACAAATATTGGTCAGAAAAGTCTCTGTACTTTTAACAAGAAATTACCTTGAATTTCTGGTAGACTGTTTATATCAGAAGACATGCTCAAAATACTGCTTGGTTCATCAGAGTCACTAACTAGTGATGGCCTCCTAAGCATTGGAATGACTGGATGACGCATGGGTGATTAAACTCGTCGCACGGGTGACTGAGCTGGAGTATCCACTGAAATGGGCGTGGAGCTGCTCTCAGCATAGGGTATTGTGTCGGCTGCGGAGACATCTGATGGCAGGAGTAAATGATCAGTGATTGAACTTCGCCAATCAAAGACTGTAGAATCAAAATTTCTCCTGATCCTGTCAGTAGCATTCATGGTACCATGAATACCAACACAGAGTCCCAAATGATTGAATCGGGTAAACAACTGTAATTAAATATAAAGTTCCAATTTGAATCAATTGGGATTTAATGATAATTAGCA
The DNA here is from genome assembly GCA_003671525.1 of Saccostrea glomerata. Lineage (NCBI taxonomy): Eukaryota > Metazoa > Mollusca > Bivalvia > Ostreida > Ostreidae > Saccostrea > Saccostrea glomerata. Next base: position 315,646 of record PRKT01000553.1, on the reverse strand, counting down.
AATATATATTCCTTACCATCTACGCACTAATACACTTCTCCTAAATGTACAAAGATTGTTAAGAAATTTGGTTTTCTACCATACTGATATTTAATACATACCTGTCGTTTACAACTTCCAAGCCACATCTGAAGAGCATTCAACTCCTGCAAGTTTGCCATTTTCTTAGGTTTGTTTAGATATGCCAAGATGGACATGACTGTTCCTATGGTAATTGTAGCAGAAATATGGGGTCTACTTCGCAGTGTCACCGTCTCTTCTGTGCTTTTGGATGTCAGGGCCCCAAGTAAACATGAAGTGAGTAGAGGACAATGCACCTTCATCTCATCCAGGAAATCATTCCATTGAAACTCTCTCTCCACTCTTCAATACCTTTACGAGCCCCAAACTTTGATTCACTCTGTCTCAAAATTCCCATCTCCTCCTGAACAGTTTCTTTAAGTAGATTGGAGAAAGCTTTCAGAGCTTCTGATCTGGTACTCATTAACAGTTTTAATCCCCTTCTATACTGCCTTAGTCTCAGGTAAGTTAATACCCTATTGACATCTACTTCAGCCTTAATTAACTGTAAAATATTGATATTAAATAAATTATATATATAAAAAAACTCTTACAATTAACTTTGTACTGAACATAGCTCATTCAGTCATAACTTCTGAAATTGATATTTCAATAAATTACAATTGGTGACATCTGAGAAGTTTAAATACAAGCACATATATACATGTACCTTCTTCTTCTTCTTAGTCTGTACGTCTAGTGTATGGGACGTGCTCTCGCCAGTTTCTGACGGTACTTGTTGGGGCTACAAAAAATTTATATTGGCTTCTTTAACAATTAATCTAGACAGTGTGAATTGATTAATTAAGAGGAACGTATGAAATTATAAATTTTGAAATATGTAAATTAAAGAAAAAGATTGCCACAAAAATTCCTTGACAGGCAGAGAAGCATTAGATTTTATTGTAGTACTGTAGCTGTAGGGACCCAACCCCTGACTTCGAACTAGCTACAATTATATACCGGGTATACAAAAAAAAATAATCTGAAATTATGTTGATTTCGCAAAGTTTTACCTTTTGTGGAGACACAGTTCGCAATTTTTTTTAATTTTCCTTGGTGTGATCATAGGACTCCTAAGTTTCTTTGCCAGGTAGGTTGGTCCATGAGCTGTCTCTTTGATCTTTTTGAGGGCCTTTGCACTAGCTTCTTGGGATTTAGCAAATGAAGAAATGGTCCAACTTCATTGTGGTCACAAAAATCTCTTTCTCTTCTGCTCTGGGGTAAATTTCACACCCAAGTCTTTTTGCAAAACATCTTTGACAGTTCTGTCTATTCTAACCAATTTAGAAGAGAGGCATCTCTTATTCCCAGTGTTTTTTAAAGATGAAAATGATTTACCACAGCTTATGCAGTTGTTGGACTCCATTTTATGATTAATGGTATAAAAATAAAGCGTCCATGCATTAGATGTTAACCTTTGCCCTCCATTTTCAGCACCATCTATTGTTTTCCCATGATTCCAGCATGCCTCATTGCACTATGGTTAATTTTCTTCATCAATGAAATATATTTTCATCAATAGACGTTTGATCTACCTTCAAGTTGCTAAAATTTTATGTCATAATGTGTAATCAACTTACATTTTATCATTTATGCCGTTTTTAAAAACATTTATTATGTTTTTACATCGAAAAACACCGTAGTAAAAGTCCGTAGTAACATTTTCCTTAAAAGGAGGATATGTCCTTACTTGGAACACATTCATATTCATTTCTTACAGCCTTGCGCATGCGCGATGACAACATCCGGTAAAATGGAAGACGAAAACAGCCAATTTCAAACTCATCAGATTTAGATCTCTCATTTTAGTGTATTTTAGCGTAACCACCCATAATTTGGGCAGGATGGTAACTATTTGGTTATAAATAATTTATATTATTCATGATTTTACCGCGACATGCACTGCTTAAAAATTTATTTTTGCTACATTGCTGGTATATGACACGCATTCTATCGTTAAACCGGGTCCGTAGAACAATATCATTTTAACGATAGAACATTCTATCTAGCGACACCGGAATTCGATTTATACGGTCTCATCCGACGGACGGATCTGCACGTCCCACAGTGACTTTCGAACCCGCAATTTAAGGATTGACTCTTTACTCCGTGACTCTAGAGCAGACGCTCTATCCACCGCGCCACGCGTGTTACTACATCTTTAGTGAACCATTTGATTTATTTGTATGAAATCAGTTTATTAAAAGGTTGCATTGAAATATTAACACAAATCGTACTTGTTGTGTTAAGTCTTTTCTTTTTACACTCACTATTCTCTAGGTTGTTCTCAGCATTGTGAAAATATATTTACTGGATTAAAAATTGCACATATGTTTTAATAGTTAACGCAGAAGTGCCTTCTCGTCTTCTTATTTCAGAATCTGCAGCATACCCCTTTAACAATGTAATCTATTGCATTAATAATTAAATTTCTGTTGAAAATTACGCCTGAAGATGGGCCGGATAATCATGAAAGAGTCAGGGAAGACGTTGACACTTCATCAGAATGGATTAGATGTATCAGATCCATGTAAAGTCGCTTATTAAAAGGTTGAGGGGCAATATGAAAACCATCTATCCTTCTGTGTTCAATAGTCCAGAAGTGAAAAAAGAATTACAAGATTACATGATCAGTACGTACTGGTCCATGCCGACAAAGCAGGTAACAACATTGTCTTCGTTTGTAAGGCTCATTATATAAATTGTATTTTAGAAGAACTTGGATTTAATTTTACAAGTGGTGATTAATCCTACTAATACTCATAATTCCCTTTCTAAGGAAGAAATTCTTCAAAATCATTATCAGTTCTGAATATTTTTAATATTCCACAGAGCCAAAATGAATTTGAACTACCCTTTATATATTGGATTCCGAAACTTCATAAGAATCCTTACAAACAAAGATACATTGCGGGTTCCAGTAAATTTTCAACCAAGCCTCTTTTGTTACTCCTCACTAAGATATTGACAGTAGTGAAAGAAAAACTTCAAGAGTACTGTGAAACAATATATTCAAGAAATGGTGTGAATCAGATGTGGATACTAAAAATTCCAAAGAACTTTTGGACAATTTGAAATCACACGATTTTACAAAAACCAACAGCTTCAAAACATTAAAAACTTTTCAACTTTATACACAACTATTCCCCACGATGAACTAAAGTCCAGGCTTTTTGATATTTTGATATCATTGACAGCTGCTTTTTCAACCAGAAGTCTCTGTCGAGATTGTAGCTCTACTGGTTTGTACATATAATAAATAAAGGAAGAGAAAAGTAGCAGTTAGGACTTCAGACTTTACAAAAGCAACAAGTAGAAAAATGATCCTTGATTAAGTCTCTTTTTGTGGCAAAATTGCAATAGAACTACAACTGTAGGATATAGCTTTTAATAAAACTTTACAGATTTTTTAATTTTAGCTACCATGGCAACATCCATCATCCAAAACACAGATTGAAAATTACCCCTCTATTTATCTCAGTGTAGTCCCTGCACGCCAAGTTATATTGAAATCAGACCTAAACTGTAGGAAGAGTAGCATTTTGAAAGTATTTCACAGAAAATTCTATTTCTAGTAATCACGGCAACATCGATCATCGAAATCAAAAACCGATATATAAAATTACGTATCTTAATGTTGTCTACTTGTGTGCCAAGTTATATGGAAATCAGACCAAACCTGTAGGAGGAGTAGCATTTTAAAAGTATTTCACAGAAAATTCTTTTTCCAGTAATCATGGCAACATCGTTCATCGAAATCAAAAACTGATATATATAATAATAATAATAATAATAATAATAATAATAATGCTTTATTTAGAGAAGGTTACCCGATTAGTACAAGGTACTATTCTTCCCCGGGGCCTTCTAATTTCAAACAACATATTACATAAAATGATACAATCAAAGATAAAACATGTAGAGTTCGTTAATGCATGAATAATTAAGTGTAATGTACAGCTAAAAGAGATATAGATTCAAAATAAAGAAGTCAATATTAATTGTTCATGAGACGTATCTTAATGTTGTCTACTTGTGTGCCAAGTTATACAGAAATCAGACCAACACTGTAGGAGGAGTAGCAGTTTAAAATATTTTTGAAAAATTCTATTTTTAATAACCACGGCATCACCGTTCATCAAAATCATAAATGGATTCAAAGAATTATTTATCTTAGTGTAGTCTACTTGTGTGCCAAGTTATATTGAAATCAGACCAAAACTGTAGGAGGGGTAGCATTTTGAAAAATTGTTTACAGACAGACAAATGGACGACGCATAAGCTCTTCTGGTTTCTGAGCAGTAGAGCTAATAAAAATGGAACTCGTAAATTAACTTACCTGGTCATTGGTCATTTGCAAAATTATTTTGTTAAAACACATTCTGATTGTACACAAAAGTACTCTGAAGGTGACATCAAAAAGTTACTTGAGTTTCTGATTGACAATATCTATGTGGTTTTTGGATACCAGGTCTCCAACAATCTAGTGGAATTCCCATGGGTACCAATTGCGCTCCGTTATTAGCAGACTTATTTTTGTATTCTTATGAAGCAAAATTTGTGCAAAATCTTATGCGTGTAAAGAAGAAAACACTTGTTGTGGCCTTCAACTCGACATTTAGATATATCGACGACGTATTGTCAATCAACAATGATAATTTCCATTCCTACGTCAATACGATATATGATGGACAGGGGCGTAGTATCCGGG
>PRKT01000553.1:273336-307017 GCA_003671525.1 Saccostrea glomerata | reverse complement strand
AAGATTTTTAAAGATTGCATTAATTTTAGTGGTTTTGGCCCCACCCCTCAGGCCCCAGGGGGGCAGGGATCATGAAATTCACAATTTTTGTTCCCCTTTAGCCATAGATGCTTTGTGCCAAATTTGGTTGAAATTGGTGCAGTGGTTGCAGAGAAGAAGCTGAAAATGTTCAAATGTTAACACATGATGGACGACGGACGACGACGGATAGCAATAGGTCACCTGAGTGACCTAAAAATAGCCATATTTTCATCAGAAAGTTTGTACACCAAATTACCAGTCTTCTTTTCAATGTAGTCTAGATATTCTTATTGTAATCTACCGGTATAGGTATTTGTGATCCTTTCCTTTCAAAATCAATGACAAAAATGAACTCTATATAACAATTTTTTTTCAAAATTGCATATAAACATTGTAGTAATTGTCTATTGGTTTTCGTCGATTCAGCCAGATTCAGCGGGAGCTTGCATCCTTATATTTGTTTTAATAGTTGGGATACTTCTATAAAGCTTACAATGTGGTTGTGGCATTGAAATCATTGTCAGCAAACTATCAAACTAATCATTTTAATATCTTTTGGAATCATTGTTTAAAGCACTATTGAAATCAATATTTCAATCACTTCTGAAATCTATATTTTAATCACTAATGAAATCTTTATTTCAAAAGTTAACATTATTTTAATAGTGGTTGCAACCTATTTTTGGTATTGAAATTCACTCAACCACTATTGAAATAATTATTTCAATAGTGGTCGTATTTCAAAAGCGTTTGCAACCTATGTGTGTTATTGAAATGAACTCTCAACCACTATTGAGATAGTTGTTGCAAAAGGCCAGGTTTTTAGCATTTTATTGATACGAAATGATTGTTCATTATATTGTTCGTATGTACCACATGTTACTATCATAAATGAACTACTACAGAAAGTATAATCCATGATCCTAAAACATATCTTTCCCCAGATATGGAGAAGAGTACTGGATTACCAAAAGAAACATATAATGGACGCAGTTCTCTCTCTGCTCCAAAATTTGTATAGTTTGATGGACGTTTGATTTGAACACTGTTTGTTATCTCCATACATATCATTGTGGCAATAACAACAGTACATAACATCAACAGATTTATTGCAAATCATTTTTAAAAGCAGTTTAAAATTTAACATTACATCACATGAACTAAAAGGAAAATACTTTACAATGTGAAAATAATTACTAGTATTTAGCCAAATTACAATGAGAAAATTTGGAATGTTAAAAATAATTATTTCACTTCATATTAAAAGGTTTTTCAGTCATATTAAAAAAACATACTATACACAATGTTACTGAGGCACATAAAGCATTAGATATTCCATTATTATGCAAATACATAATGATTTTAAAAATACTGTAAACCAACTATTATTGCGTCATCTTTTGTGATTCGTCAATTTGAAATCTATCTGCAACGATTAATTTTTGGGACTGATAAAATATTTTCTACAAATACAAACTTAAAGCAAAATAATGGTTCACAGGGATTAATATTTGCGAGAAAAAATATGTTGAGAAACTCACGGATATCTATCGCACATGGATAAAAGTTGTTTAACAGTAACTGAAGTCTTTCTGTGTTGTTACATTGTCAACAATCCATTTCTGATCTAGACCAGTGAGAGATAAACATCTTGTTGAATTCAGTAAGTATAATGTCCAGTATGAAGAAGAATGGGGTCTCTTAGATAGTGTCGTTTTTTGCTACAATGGTCACCAATAACAACAATCTCCATTAATGTAGCTATTAGGCGATACCTATCTTAAAGGGGTCATACAGTGATTAACATAACGTTTTTCTAACATCTCAACTCAGTAAGGCTTAAAATCAATTTGAAAACTCTCATAAAGCACATTCGTCTTTTTTTGAATATTTACAATTAAAAAAAATTAAATTGCACAAAACATAATTATATCATCAAGAAAATAATTAAAATGTGCAGAAAATAACTAAAATTGTATAGAACATTCAAAATATAATAAGTCCGGAATGCTCACAAGAGGACGGATTTGCTGTGAAAAAAATTAAGAAATTCATACCTTACAAACAATTTATCAGTAGATTGACTGATAGAGAAATGAGGTCCGTATTCACACTGCAGTAAATAAAAATTCAGAAAGTGAAAACCAATTGAATATTTTAACAAGAGGCCCAGTGTCCACAACGCTCACCTGAGCACTCTGGCTAGGAAAAAGCACTCTTAAATCAGGTGAGTCTTGAAAAGGTGGTTCAGGGGAAGAGGGAGGGTATGATTGAACTAACTTGAGTCCCCACTTACTATCATGGATGCTTTTGAATTAATATGACACATAGTGGTTTTATTGTTCTTAAGAAGAAATATTTTTTATTATTTACTTTATGCCTATGATCTGTTATGTCTACTCTATTCTCCTGAGGAGTCACGATTTGATCAAACTTGAATCTACACTACCTTACTAGGATATGCTTGCATATATTAATCATGAGCAATCATGGCTTTAATGTTCTTGAGAAGAACATTTTTTCTGTGTAAATATTTGATTGCCTATTGTGGCCCCATCCTAACCCAGAGTGTCATGATTTGAACAAACTTGAATCTACACCTCACAATGATTCCACATAATGTTCATATTTTCAAGCACAGTGGTTCTTGAGAAGATTTTTAGATGTTCATGAATTTATAATTATCTCCCCTTGGAAGAAAATGTGACCCTTGATTAGAACAAACTTGAATCCCATTTACCAAAAGATACTTTGTTGCAAGTTTACTTGAAATTAACCATGTGGTTCTTGAGAAGAAAACAATACAAACAATGACAGACAATGGACAAAATTTCAACTAGAAAAGTTCACTAGAGCTCTTGCCTTGGCCTCAGGTGAACTAATAAGATCATAAAGATGAGTGATTTGATCACGTAATCTCTACACTTTGATGTCCTCTCAAACCTTAAAAAATCCAAACAGCTACTGGTAATCTCAACAAGATATGAGCTACTAGTGAAATCTCCTTGCTCTGTTTAAACAAACAACTTTGTATGGAAGTAAATAAAAAATTATATATAAAATTAACTTTGTCCTATCTTGATGGATAAAACATGTTACATGTATCAATTTTGTTCAATTAATGGGGAAAAAATGCCGATTTGAAACATTTATTTTTTTAGCCAGCCTGGAATGTTAAAGATGAAAATGTTTATGTTAATATCACAGTTAGTCAACACCAGGGGAACTGATGTAATAAATATAGTGTTATTCTTAATTACCAACAATTACAGTATTTTAAATCAACACACATGCACACACACACACATTTGAAAATCAAAATGCCTACACACTTCTCAAAAAGTAGATTAAATTTGGGAGATAATCAAGGTCTGCATTCACTTAACAAGATGTATTACGTGTACAAGTACCTGTAATTAACACATTCAGCTTCATTACAAGAAGTGATACATTCTATTATGCAAAGAATAAAAGTTTGAAATAAAAACATCAACAAAACACAAACAAGGAAAAGATAACAAAACAATTTGAAGACTCCCATTGTTGTTGAGGACACATTCACTGCAGTGATCTTTCTGATTGTCCGTTCACCAGTCTGAGTTATAGGGAGGGGGGTTAGACAAAGATGAAGATGGGTCATGGTGGCCAATCTTGTTTCTGAAAAACAAAATGTTACAAAAAAAACCATGTAACTATTCATTGTTATAGAGGCAAAATAAGTTTTTCACTACTTTGGTCTCAAGTAATTTTTCATCAAAACAGCTAGACATTAAAATCTGAGATACTTTTGTGTTTCGTTTCTAGGGACAAAGTAATACTTACGATCCAAAATATGATCTAGAACCTGCCCTGTAATGGTAAAAAATAGAGAATTAGTAATGAACTGATAGAGGAAATAATTATACATATATATTACTCAACACTATAATCAGCAATAATTTTATCAAACAATTTATATTACCTAATTATTATGGTAAAAAAAGGATTTATGTATTAAAAATCGCAGTCTGAATAAGGAGACTTTAAATTACAAAGTTTTTTTTGAAAAATTAAAGCAGAAAATTGATCAGTTGAAAGCAATAAAATAACTAACAGATGAATAAAAGGTGTGGTTTGAATATAGCACAAAAAAAAAACAAGTATGCTCAAGAGTAATTCTTCTTGTTTTAAGCATTCATTCAAAAGTAGACTAATTATTAGCAACTATATTTTTGTTAAAATGAATAAAACCAAGCAAATTTTTGCTAAAAGCAATCTTATTCAACCCTTAACAGAAATCATCAACATACAGAGTTAATTACTTTATGTTGTATTGATTCTAATGTACCTGGTACCTAATCTCAAGAGAAACATTATTTAACAACATGAAAACTTTTGTCAGGTTTCAAACATAATTTAACCACCTGCCATTTCCATTTATTAAGCTTTTTCATTTATATATGTATTAAGATCTCCAATCTATTCCACTTAACACTCATTTGATGGCCTAACTAATTTGCATATATACATGTACCACAATGCTGAGTTATGAAAGAAGTTGACAGTGAAGAGACATGATGAATCAAAGTTTTTGTAAAATAGATATAGCAAACAAAAATATTTACTGACCACATATTTACTACAACCTAAAGTGAATCAATATCATTAATCTTTAAAAATATTGCTTAAATCATGAATATTGCATTCATCTTTTAAATCAATTCTTTCTTTTGACATGGCAACCACATAAAATTGGCAATGTTGCAATCATTTTGTATGTTAAGAAATAAACAATGACTGATCTGGAAAAAAATTTAGAATGTTTCTGCCAAGAAGTCAACATTTTTTAGTTATTAGCAATGAAAGTGAGAGGACTATTTTGCTTTCACATAAACTTTTGTAAGGCAAAATTTATTAATTTTCCCTTTCACTTTGTTTCAAATTTTTTTCATTCTAGAAAAGGAATTAAAATGAAAACTTTATTTGAACCTGATTACACATAAGTTACATTTACCTGTACACTGTTAAAATTCTAAGAAAATAGTCAGAAAGCTAACTTTATTTTCCATGTTTCATAAAGATGTCATAATTAAACCTGTATACTGAATAACTTGAGCAAAAATAAGAAGTGGAGAGTTGATTTTACATCTTCTTGGCTGAAGAAATTTCAAAAACTTAAAAAGCTTGTATATACCAGTAATATGCATCTGGAATCTAAATTCAAGCATGCCTAAAAAATGTTCAACTACTTATGAGACTATATGAATTCATTTAATTGCTAGTGTAGATAACTACATAATATGCATTTTTTTACAAGGAGCAAAAAGTCTATAAGAAAGCCATATTAATTTCAATTTCAAAAACCAGAATCTGATTAAAACACAACACTGATTGTGACAGTCCTATTTACCGCTTATTATTCTGGATGCACTCTTTTGTGCCTGTGCCCTGAGGACTTCTTTTTCTTTTTCAAGTTATTGCTACAAAATTGTCAAGTTTCATTTATATCCTCGATCAGCTGTTGATACAATTATAAATTTTAGTTGTCTCTCTCCCATTACAAAAGTTATTTCTACCCAGACACATGAACATTCTCATTTTTTATCCACCATCCCTTATACAAAGTACTTAGAACAAACATGCAAAAACTTGACAACATCAACTTTGTGGAATCCTCTACTACATGTACTTTATTACTCTAACCACTGAAGATCAATATATTCAAGCTTTGTATTCCTCATATCTAAAGCCAAGGTATTTGATTGGTATGTTGTTGCTACAGGATATACTTCACCAAACAACAACCAATGGGAAGGGGTAAGGGGGGGAGGGTCATTTTGCAGAGTGTTTGTCAAACCTTGGTCTTCTCTGTTTGGCATGTGTCAAGAATTGCTTTAAATATTGCTGTCTTTTGAGGTATGTAGTTATGGTTCTATAAACGAGAAAGGAGTGGGAGAAAGGTATTAAAACAAGATACGTTTCCCAGGCCTACCATACTGTTGTACCATTCTTGGTATGGGCCATGTAAAATTTCTGTTTCTTGAACATTTTATGTGTTGCCTTCCCCACATACAATATGAAATTAACTACCGGTATAAGGAATACATAATCATGGTTCTACTAGTTTAATAAAATCATACACTAATTTATCATTATGAAATACAGTCTCTGTTGAATTGTAATAGTTAATTATTTTGGGTCATAATTAAAAAAAAATTGATAATAAAAATGTAAACTTTAACTGAAATTAAATCAACAATGAATTTTAATTTCAAAGAAAACCAACCCTATACATACTGGCCTTCGGCTGAAAACAGAAAGTCCTAATTCCTAATCAAAATCAAAATACTTAGGATTTATTTATTCATTGCATATCAAGCTTATTAAGGAAAACCTCTGATTTCATGAGTATACTGGTGATTGCTCTGGTTTGGTTTTTGTTGCCAGTAAAGATCCTACAGTATAAAGATGAGATAGGGTTTGTGAGAACTTGTTTATATAACTAGATACCTATAATAAAGCCAGATCTTCTAGCTTAACTTTACGACAAATTGTTTCTTTAATGGTGAGAGCCAGGGAACCGTAACCATTTTAATTACCGCACCGTGAAGGAGCAGCCTTAAACAGATGATTATCAATGTCATTACACAACCAGAGCCAGTTAGCCATGTCAACACTAACATGCTGTAACAGGTGTGGTCATTCCACGGAGAAATAACAATGTCAATCATGCATACAATAGTCATATAGACACATTTCTGTAAATATAATTTACATAATGTATGTCTTTTAAAAATGTGGTGGAAGAGACTGTTATATATTTAGGAGAAAACTGACTAAATAAAATAAAATTCTCTACACAGAATTAGATATCATACCTGCTAACTTCTGGTAGCTGTAGTCCATTCCTATAACAAAGAAAAAAATTAGGCTGTAGCTAATCTAAATAGATATAGTCCAAGTACACTTAGTATGTACTATGCACACTAAGTACAATCATTATGAACAATAATGCAAGTTCACTACTATGTCAAGTCAGTAATTCAATATATACATCTATATAACTGTATACTATATATAAACACTTTTTAGGTAAAGGGAGTATTATAACTTATTCATTATTAAGTTAACATATCTATAAGCAAGCTTGTCCAATAAAATTTAATATGAGCATTCTTGATATGCATTTATATAGTTAACTGCACTATTACTTAGAGTGAGTACGAAGCATTTTCACCTAGAATTCTGTATAAATTTCTATATACTAGATGTATTATGTTGTGTATATAGAGGATATTCAATGTTTTGTAGTTGAATATATATGGAATGTACGAGTGGAACAGGATTTTTGATATTTTCACGAGTGCGAAGCATAAAAAAATCCTGTCTCATGGGTGAAATAAATTCCATTTTCAACTACAAAACATTGAATTTTCTGTTTATTACATTTAAAAACAAAAATTCTTTGATTTTTCCTTTGCCTCTGTCTTTTTGTAATACAGTCAGAGGCTAGTGACGTCATAGTTGAGCGGTTGAGTCGTCATAGCTAAGTGAGGTGAAAACACTGAATTTAGCAACATATTTTGGTAATTTTGACAGTTTTATTCGCTGTAGGAATGGTTTATTTATTTCCATCTATCTTATATTAGGTCAAGGAAGATTTTTTTTTACAGCAATCTTCGTTACGGGAAGGGAAATCGAGAGTTTTAACGCACTTCTGATATTCGTCACACTGTGACAGGATATCATTTTGATATCCTTTCACACTGTGACAGGATATCATTTTTATTCAATGAATAAATTACAGTATTTAACAGGTAAAAATGTAATGAATAAGTACTCTCAATATGACTATATGAACATGACTTTTCTCTGATTTATGTAAACTAAATAATGGGTGAATGCCTTAAGTTTACAGACTTTCAATAATATTAGAAAATATTACAAAATACGTAGTATATGAGTGAAATGGGTGCTTTTTTTTTTAATTGGAAGGTTTTTCATAAAGTTTCTGAGTAGAACAAACTACCATATAGCGGGTTTTCCTGGTGGGTGTAAGATTTTGCGTTTTGTCTGCTCAAAGGTATGCCAATAATTTTGGCATAATTTATTTTAGCGGACACAGAGTTTTAGCTCTTTGCAGATGAACTCTGAATACATTCACTTTGTATTGTGCAGTGTATACACTTGGTTAGTATAGAGCAAGTTTACTCATTTATTCTATGCAAAGAGTAAACAACTAACATCTATATTGATATGTATGCTCTGTAGCAATTAATATCTTCGATAAGCAATTAAGAGTAACTTTCATTGGCTTTATCTTTTTCTCTTCAATGTAAATTCATATAGTTTTATAAATGCAATTTGCTCTGTATCCTGAAACCGCAAAGCTATGAGTTAATCAATTTATATTTCTTTTTGGTTAATCTCCTTGAGTAACAATTAAGTAACCTTGCTAAATCTTGGTATATGTATCATACCTTTCTGTTCTGAGAGTGGAGGAGAAATGAACTGAAGGATGGTACAATATTATCAAGTAAATACAGAAACACCATTGTAATTCTGTAGTCACTAAAAATACCAACTCAACGTTTAAATACCAAAGTTTAGACAGATTAACTTACTTATCAAAGTCCTCCTCATAATCGCTGTCTAGGTGGGACATACGCCGGTAATGTTTGGCCAGCTTTGTAGAGAAGATAATACTAGGTAAAAAGAAAAAGATGCACCACCCTAAGGCAAACCAGAAACCATTCTGTAAACAAAAGACAAGCATGAATTAATAAGAAAATAAAATAATCAAACTCAAGCACCTACATATCTGGTCATTTCAGTCACTCCAACAACTGAGATGTCTCCAAGCTGATTCTATTTGCAAGAGAATTTTCTATGTATAAACAATTTTTAAAAGAAGACTGCAGGCTTTTGGCAAATGTGTTGATGATACAAAGATAGCAACAATCTCAGATGAGGTCAACAATTTGGAAATTTTATGATTTGATGCAATCACCTTGTCAGTGAATACGATGCGTCTCTGAGTGGAAAGTTGAACTGGAGTGAGCAAACCAAGACATGTGTGACAGTATCAAGTTAGTCAAATCTCACTTTTTGTATTTATTTTAAAATTTAAATGCACTGTATTTATGTATTTAATCTGATACATTCTAAACATCAATATCATGACCTTTGAACTTACCAGGGTATCTATGGTATATTTACACAGGGACATCACAAACAGGGAATTGTACAGGTTCCATATTGGTGTGCATTTTCCAATCTTATTATTCAGCTACAAATGATATCAATACAATATGATTTGTAAATAATGAGCTCAAAAAGAAAAATAGAAATTCAGTTATGCACACAATTTTCCAAGGTAAGGATAAATGACTGAGGTGTGTATGATCTTTTGGGGTGTTCATGATATTACTGAAGTGTGTATGATTACTCAAGGTGTGCAAGATATATTAAGATTTCCACAATTCATTCATATGTGTAAGATTTACTAATATGTTTCTGAGGTATGTATAACTCTAGTTAACTTACTGCGCCCACAGCATCATCTATAAAGGAGGTCACAACTGACAGAATCCTGGAGGCAAAATTCTTGGCTTCCTATACCGAGTTGACAAATAATAAAAACAGTTTAAATGTAACAATAGGATTCTTTATCAACAGTACCATCTATAAACAAGAGGCCCATGGGCCACATCGCTCACCTGAGAAGCTTTGACCATTCTGTTCTTTACCAGATTTTCTCCTTGTAATGCATAATGTATCCCCACCCTACCCCACTGATCATAATTTAGACATTTTGAAATCTACACTACCCTAGGATCCTTCCATGTGCACATAAGTTTCAGCTTTTCTGGCCCAGTGGTTCTTGAGAAGAAGATTTTCAAAGATTTTTCCTATATATTTCTATGTTAAACTTTGATTCCCCATTGTGCCCCCCCCTTCCCCTGGGGGTCATGATTTGAACAATTTAGAATCTACACTACCCCAGAATGCTTCCACATAAATTTCAGCTTTTCTGGCCCAGTGGTTCTTGAGAAGATTTTTTAATGACCTCACCCTACTTTTGTCTTTTCTTGATTATCTCCCCTTGTGAGGGGACTTGGCCCTTGATTTTAACAATTTAAATTTCCCTTCACCCAAGGATGCTTTGTATCAAGTTTGGTCAAAATTGGCCCAGTGGTTCTTGAGAAGAAGTCGAAAAAGTGAAAAGTTTACAGACGGACAGACAGACAGACAGACGGACGGACGACGGACAAAATGTGATCAGAAAAGCTCACTTGAGCCTTCGGATCAGGTGAGCTAAAAATTATGGAGAAGAAAATTTTAAAAAATGTTGTCAGATGAAGTTGCATGCTTCTCATCTGTATGTATCAGCATGTAAGGTTTGATATAAAAAATAACCTTGTGGACTGTCTTTTGGAAATTGAGCTAATCACTAATTTCAGAAAAGTAATGTTAGGGTCAAAGGAAAGATTGGGGTCAAATAATGTTGAAGCACTTGAATAACACTTGAATCAATATGTATTCACATATAAAGTTTGATATATAGAGAATATTACATACTAAAATCCATATCATATGTCATATCAGCCTGAGTGGCCCCATATCAGTCCGAGGGCTGATATGGGTCCCGAGGGCTGATGTGACATATGATATGCATTTTAGTATGTAGTATTCTATTTATCATATATTTAAAATACTTCATATGCGAGTTCACATATGGTGGTTGAAGAATGTTGTAATGTGCTTGTTAGTGACAGTTTTCTATAAAATCTAATAGAGCCAATTTTAGGTAACTGAAAAAAAATTAGGCCACAAATGTCATAAAAGAATTATTTTATATGAATATTTAAATGAAATCAAGTAAATTAACTTTTAAACTTAATACAAACGTTACTTCCGGTTTGATATGGATTTTCGGCCCGTCGGTCCGATACGTGATATGGCTTTTCGGACCGGTCCGTGATATGGGGTATTGTGACATCACCCGTATCACACCGTGCAGAATCGGTATATTTACTACTAAGTATATGATAAAATATTTTAAAACATTTTTGGACCCAACCATATTTACGGCAGGGCATAAAAAGTCTTGACTGAAATTATACTTACATTTTTAACAACCTGAGATCCGTTGGTCTGTATAAATGTTTCGGACACGTTAAAGTTGTTGATACAATTATCAACATCTGTCTATAAACATATATAAAGGTATACATGTAAGTACTAAATTCATATTGGTGTACCAATATAACTTCAATGAAAAAAATCTATCAACAAAGATCTACAACTAGATATTTATAGTCATTCAAGGAAAACTTATCTACAAAATTAATAGATGCACAAATACTTAATATTCCCCCTAAAAGGTAGATGATAAATATTTCTCTGTACAAAGTTCCGCATAATATCTGTTTAAGTTGAAAACAGTTTTAAAAACACTGAATAATTGATGTAGAACTTACCTCTGTTCCATTGACAGTTGTTTCAAGAGAGTTTAAATCAATCTCAAGCTGGGACTGAAAGTTAACCAAAAAGTCAGAATTATTGTCAGTGAGTACGTTTGGTTTAAAAATACTATATATACTACTTCATGAAATCACAGGGGAGATTTTTTAAAATTGTTTCTAATACTGTAGATTCCTAATTATACGCGAGGAATTAATTTCGGCGTAATTTCGAGAGAAACTTCACTCGCGAAAAAATATTACTCGCTTTTATTTTTATGGTGCTGATATCGATGTAAATTCTGTTAATCAACCGTCCATTCGTAAATTATAATTCTCGCAATTTGACGTTAAAGAGCCAGTTCGCGATAAAAAGTACTCGCGAAAAATAAGGAATCTACAGTAAATGTTAGAGACTTACCAGACTTGCTGTCAGATTAGCCAGCTCATTGCTCTCTATAGACCTGGTTCTGGTGGCCAAATTCTGCAGTTCTGTCTGTAACAAACAAAGAACAGGTAACTCCAATATGTTCTTACATATACATATAGATCAAAACTGATATAATAAAAGTCTTAGATAATTTTTTTTTTGTTTCAGGATTTTTAAGCTCATGTTTTTGTTGAAAATAAATAGATTGAGAATATATAATTTTTTGAAAATAAATAAATGTTTCTTTCATCAAATACTCTAACTCTAAATAAATTTCAAAAACTTAATATTACTTGAAATCCAAAACTAAGTCCATAGGATAATAGGTTATCTTTCAAATAAAAACTCAGGAAATGTAAAATTCAGAAGTTTGGGTGATTTTTTCCCCCACAAGGAAGGATTTTTCGAAAGCCCTCGACTAAATTGGTACGCTAAGTATAATCATTAAACTACATGTACACAAAAGCTTTTATATCTACAGTTTTGTACATACTTGGGTTGCTGATGTACAGGTGGGAGTACAGGATACTGCAAGTGCGTCCAGCTCATCAGCGAGGGTAGATAAATTCTGAGATGAGGCCGACTTACTCAACTGTAAAGGTCATAAAGTGCATGTAACTTCAATATCAATAAACATCTTTAAATCAAAGACATTTTGCCCATATTATAAGACAGTATTTTTTATTTTACTTTTTCTATCATTAAACCCAAAGCTTTTTTACCTCCTCTCTGAACTTAGTGAAGTTGACATTGACGGAATTCTTCAGTTCGTTCAGCTGACTCAGAAGACTGGGAGTCAGGATCTGTACAGTGCTTAGATCAATGTTAATCTTGTCCACCTCCGACTCAATATTAAGGTTCTACAAATTAAAGGAGAGAGATGAAACACAGACTGCACAGCGATGGTTTACAAGGTCAAGAATTTACCAGGTAACCTTTCATAGAAACAAATAAAGCTTTAAAAAGAATTCATAAAATTAATACATGTACAAGTACAGTACTAAGTGAATCACCAAAGTAAATAATAAATTGTTTACACTCCTTATTGAACAAGGCAGGAAACATGTATGTGATATGTGTACTGAGGACTTACATTTGTGAAGTTAGTTAGAGTAGTCACATCAAACAAGTTATTTAGTTTTAGTGCTGTGTATGCTGCTCCACCAGCTTGACAATCTCTGTGAAAAATCAAGTATTGTTCTGTTATTAAATGTACAGACTTCTAAATGAAAACATTGAGAAACAAACTGTTATGATCTCAAAATACATTACATTCCGTTAATATCAAGTGATACAAGACGAACCCAACCACAATTTAAAGACGACATCCAGAAATGTGAAAAAATTGATCTTTTGATTCTGTGAAATTATGGCACAGTATCTTAACACATCCCTTCCATGGTAAAGATTTACTATTTCACTAAAAATATAGCTAGCTACCTATAGTTCATAGGTTAGCAGTCACCAGTTTTTAGGCTTAACATGCTTAAGGTTCATCTACCTACTGATAAGAGAGATAACCCTTTTTGTTAAGTTGAGTTTCCTTAACCTGCCTAGAAAATATAGCTACACATTGTAATTATAAAACAATACTCACTGTAACAGGCCTTTGATTGTCAGGTTAATAGATGCGTTGTTAAATAAAACTTTACCAAGGAAATAACCCTCAGATGTTCCATACTGAAACTTGTATATCTTGTCATCCACCAGCTGTAATCAGTAAAAAGTAAGTGTTTATGACATGTATAAATTTTCCCAAGATTTTAACAAAGGGTAAATTAGATAATCAAACAAATGAATTAATCCTTAATACAACAAGTAGCCACATTTCCAGTGTTTTGTGAGGGATTTTTCTAATCATTTTTAGGAAAAAAAATTTCACTACCTAATTTAATTAAAATAATGCTTAGCAATGAATGTTTTTTTTTTTATTTAACAATTCAAACTGACATTTCCGGACCTAGATTTTTTATTTGCATCAAATCTTAAGGAATAAGTACATAAACAGTAAAAATTTATTAACAGAGTAAAAAAAAGATACCGTTTCTAAATCATTGAGAGAGGAGTCAGTGAGAGGTTGACAGACAAATCGTTCTAGTGGGCTCCCAACAATAAAGGTCAAGGTCGTCAACAGCATCAACAGCCAGGCAAATATAAACACAAAGCCCACAGACCTATAATTAGATAACATTATAAAGAATAGATTAATAGCCTTCATGGATGGATATGAGTTACTAAATACTCCCACCCCTTCTTTCAGATATAGGGTAGGGGCCGGAATTATAATTTTTTTCTACATTCTAAAAACTTACGCCATGAGCATATTTCCAGCAGCAGTGCCAACACATCCTCTCTCTATTGGTAACCTGTCTGAATTCTGGCTGAATGTTCCAAAACAGAGGCCTAGCAGCTGTAACAGGACTATTAAAAGGACTATAGAAGTCAGGCCTACACCACCATACCATCTGTAAACATATAGATAGGATGTAACAGGACTATTAAAAGGACTATAGAAGTCAGGCCTACACCACCATACCATCTGTAAACATATAGATAGGATGTAACAGGACTATTAAAAGGACTAAAGAAGTCAGGCCTACACCACCATACCATCTGTAAACATAGATATGACATGTAACAGGAATATTAAAAGGACTATAGAAGTCAGGCCAACACCACCATACCATCTGTATGAACGAGTCTGAGACAAACAAACTCCTTGTACAAAAGACACAACACTTGTATGCAAGGATAGTATTTCACCCGAGATTGTAAAATCCAAATTATTCAAAGCTTAATCTTGCTCTTAACAAGGCCCGATCTACTTGATCTGTGCAAAGGTTTTAACGCGGTGTCGACTCAGGCACGTCACAGTACCCTTGACTGCCGTCACAATTGAATAAATAAAGTCACAATTAAATGACATCAAATTGCACTTAAATGTTTTGCTGATCTTGAATACCTGGTAGCTCTATAGACTGTGCATGTTGAAAGCTGGCATGTCTATTATTTACATGCTTTTCAAATATTTTTTTAAAATTACATGTAATGAACAACTTTGGAAAATAATTTATTTTAAGGTATGAATTTCTTGGTATAGCTTCATTAATTTTATCTTGTTTAATTTCAATTTGTGAATTAAAAGAAAAACAACACAGACTGCAATAAAAGTAAACGATTTTAGTCTTTCTCTTCAAACATGTTAAAGTGTTTATACACACCCTTTTTAATCGAGGACTTAAATATGCACTGATTAGCTTACGTTAAAAAAAATAAAATTTAAGTCTATGAATAGTTCAAATACAACTCCCGAAATATTTTATTTTTCTATATACAGTGGAGCCTCATTTATCCGGACGCTTTGGTTCCTTGTCCATTTGTCCGGACATGTGAAGCGTCCAGATATCTGAATTACTAGTTAAACAAGACAAATATTTTTTTTAAAAATCCGTTCTGATGAAAAGTCGTCTGGATACTGAAGCATCCGGATATCTGAAGGTCCACTGTATTACATGATATTCAGAAAATTTGTAATTTTATCGCCTTTAACCCCTCCTTCCCTTTTTTTCCTCATAAAACAATGTCGTGTGTTAAGAAAATTATTTCATAATGTAAGAAATATTTAATTTTCAGAAACTAATACAGTATTGCAGTTGCTTGTTGATGTTATGTAAACCCATTGCAACTTTGCAATTTTATCTAGTTGGATAAAATAAATCCTAATTTTGTGTTTTGATATGCCCCCTTTTCACTGCAATAAAGGCTACCCCCAACTTTCTTTTCATTTTTCATAAGAAGAATGAAAATGGCATGATATTGATATATGTGAAAAACAAAACATTTCAACATTTATTTTTTTTCAATTTGTCAATTTCTTTGATTATTGTAGAGTTTTTGTATGTAATTGTGTATAAAACATGAAAAATGGTCCATATCTTGACAGTGCCCCCATTTGACTACAATCACAGGAGTTCGCATACCTATCAATTTTGCCGAAATTTTTGGTAAATAAAAAAGATACCATATTTTTTTTAATCTACTGAAAATTTCAGTAAAATTGATAGGTACGCGAACTCCTGTGCTACAATAAAGGCAAGGTAACAAAATTTTATTCTAATTTTTCTTAATAGCATAATACATGTACATACAAATATATTTCCAAGAATGAAAATTTTTTTTCATCCCGTTTTCGTAATTTTCAACTATATAGGGCCTCGTTAATTTTTAGATTAGATAATAGTAACTTAAGTGCAAAGAAAAAGTTCTATAACATTACTGTACCAGACGCATACAATACCTGTATTTGTCATAGGTAGATGCTGTATTGACACCATCAGTCACTTGTTTCTTAATGTCTGCTAGAGTTCCATTGGTCTGAAAAGACATTGGCAGTCTTGTAAATATACTTAGTAGTCATACCTGAATCTAATTTTAATACAAAGGCATGTTATTTATTTACTCTTGTACTTTCAGTTATATATCGTTATTTAGTTGTATTTTGCAATTTTCAAATCAAATTTTGATTTTAGTACTGTAAATCACTTTTTATTCGCGAGAACTTTATTTTCGCGTAAATACGCGAGACAGTATGCTCGCGAAAATTTCATTCTCGCGTATAATAGAGTTCCTTAAGATTATATACGGTACTGACCACAGATCGTGAAAAATTTGTCTCGCTAATTAATAATCGATGACTATCTCGCGAAAATAAGGTGTCGCGAAAATTAAGTGATCTACAGTATTTAAAAAGTTTTCACAGAGAATGAGTAACACCTGTTCTTGGGTTGTGTATTAAACTGTTATTAAACTGTGTGAGATTCGTTTCTGAGTTATGACTGTACTCACAGAGATCAAGATTCAATAATCTTTATAGCTCCTGACTGATTTCTAATGGTACTCACAGAGATTAAGATTCAGTAATCTTTATTGCTCTTGACTGATTTCTGATTGTACTCATAGAGATTAAGATACAGTAATCTTTATAGCTCCTGACTGATTTCTTATTAAACTCACAGAGATTAAGATTCAGTAATCTTTATAGCTCCTGACAGATTTCTAATGGTACTTACAGAGATTAAGATTCAGTAATCCATATCTCCTGACTGATTTCTAATGGTACTCACAGAGATTAAGATTCAGTAATCTATAGCTCCTGACTGATTTCAAGCTGTACTCACAGAGATTAAGATTCAGTAATCTTTATAGCTCCTGACTGATTTCTAATGGTACTCACAGAGATTAAGATTCAGTAATCTTTATAGCACTTGACTGATTTCTAGTTGTACTCACAGAGATCAAGATTCAGAAATCTTTATAGCTGAAGTCTGAATTCTAATTGTACTGACAGAGATTAAGATTCAGAAATCTTTAGCTCCTAACTGATTTCTAATGGTACTCACAGAGATTTAGATTCAGTAATCTTTATAGCTCCTGACTGATTTCTAATTGTACATACAGAGATTAATTCAGTAATCTTTATAGCTCCTGACTGATTTCTAATGGTACTCACAGAGATAAAGATTCAGTAATCTTTATTGCTCCTGTCTGAATTCTAATTGTACTGACAGAGATTAAGATTCAATCATCTTTATAGCTCCTGACTGATTTCTAATGTACTCACATAGATTAAGATTCAGTAATCTTTATAGGTCCTGACTGATTTCTAATGGTACTCACAGAGATTAAGATTCAGTAATCTTTATAGCTCCTGACTTATTTCTATTTGCACTCACAGAGATTAAGAATCAGTAATCTTTAGAGCTCCTGACTGATTTCTTATTAAACTCACAGAGATTAAAATTCAGTAATCTTTATAGCCCCTGACCGATTTCTAATGGTTCTCACAAAAATTAAGATTCATTAATCTTTATAGCACTTGACTGATTTCTCATGGTATTCACATGGATTAAGATTCAGAAATCTTTATAGCTCCTGACTGATTTTAATTGTAATAACAGAGATTAAGATTCAGTAATCTATAGCTCCTGACTGATTTCAAGCTGTACTCAAAGAGATTAAGATTCAGTAATCTATATATCTCCTGACTGATTTCTAATTGTAATAACAGAGATTAAGATTCAGAATCTATAGCTCCTGACTGATTTCAAGCTGTACTCAAAGAGATTAAGATTCAGTAATCTTTATAGCTCCTGACTGATTTCTAGTTGTACTCACAGAGATTAAGATTCAGTAATCTTTATAGCTGAAGTCTGAATTCTAATTGAACTAACAGAGATTAAGATTCAGTAATATTTAGCTCCTAACTGATTTCTAATGGTACTCACAGAGATTAAGATTCAGTAATCTTTATAGCTCCTGACTGATTTCTAATTGTACATACAGAGATTAATTCAGTAATCTTTATAGCTCCTGACTGATTTCTAATGGTACTCACAGAGATTAAGATTCAGTAATCTTTATTGCTCTTGTCTGAATTCTAATTGTACTGACAGAGATTATGATTCAGTCATCTTTATAGCTCCTGACTGATTTCTAATGGTACTCAGAGATTAAAATTCAGTAATCCATATCTCCTGACTGATTTCAAGCTGTACTCACAGAGATTAAGACTCAGTAATCTTTATAGCTCCTGTCTGAATTCTAATTGTACTGACAGAGATTAAGATTCAGTAATCTTTATAGCTCCTGACTGATTTCTTATTAAACTCACAGAGATTAAGTTCAGTAATCTTTATAGCTCCTGACAGATTTCTAATGGTACTCACATAGATTAAGATTCAGTAATCTTTATAGCTCCTGACTGATTTCTAATTGTATTAACAGAGATTAAGATTCAGTAATTTATAGCTCCTGACTGATTTCAAGCTGTACTCACAGAGATTAATATTCAGTAATCTTTTTAGCACTTGACTGATTTCTAGTTGTACTTACAGAAATTGCGTCCTGCATGCTCTCAACTTTCTCTATCAGTGGATCTATCTCACTTGAAAAGTTTGACACCATATCCTTTATATCTGTTAAAATTAAATAAATTTTAATTAAAAATCTTTAATTAAACAGAATCTTTTTCAGATAAGTGTTCATTTTAACACATCTTTCCTAAATGTCCTTCCATTGACTTGTAAACCATTCAAACATTGCTTGATAGCATGAGAAAATTAAAACTGTTGTAATCTGCTTTACAAAAAAGTACAATGTTATAATAAACTAGAGCTACAAGGCTGGGGTTACTGATACCTGACACTGTGTTTCGGGTCTCGTTAGTGACTCTTTCTGGGATGTTGTCCACTTCTGTCTGGGCCTACAAGAACATATTATGTCATATTTTAACTGAAGTGACTTTGTAACATTTTAATCATAAAGTCATCACATAATCTTTTACATTTTTTAAAAACAAATTGATTGTTCTTTTCTACATAGCTATCTGAATCAAAATCAATAAACATAATACCCCAAGGAGACTGTCATCTCTGTTTAAATGAATAACGCTAAAAAAAACATGCTTTGCATTTGCAACCTAAAACTATTATTGTCATAGGACTTTATTTGCAACACATTACTGGTAATTGCTCATTATATATTTTTAATAAATGAAACTAAGGCGTAGCCTAATAAAACATCAATGCTAACAATATGGACCGTACACTAATTATGAAGCATTTCTTTCAGTGACCTTGAACTGGAACACATGACCTTGGGTCAAAGTCATGACACACCCTACGATCACACACAATCTTTGTGTAAAATGGGAACTCTCTACTTGTCTGTCCGTCCCTTTATCAGCCCTTGTCGGTTGTCACTTTTTTCTTAACACTATCTCCAATATTTTAACAACTATAGTTTTTTACTAGTTTGAATTATACATGTAACAGCTCTAGTGTCCTGCAAGTGTTGCTTATACTGTTGTTCATTATAACAACTATAGTCTTTTACTAGGTTGAATTATACATGTAACAGCTCTAGTGTCCTGCCATATTACATCAGCTCTCAAGTATTCTTCCTGTTTAACAGCTCTAGTGCTCTACCTGTATTATTATAGCTGTGCAACAGCTGTATTATTAGTTACATAGTCTTTTAGTGACAGGGTATGGGATGATACCTGGTTAGTAAATTTCATACCTGGCGAGGCGGAGCCGAGTCAGGTATGAAATTTACTAACCAGGTATCGTCTCATACCCTGTCACTAAAAGACTATGTAATGAATTTACCCCACCAATGAAACATTCACATTTTATCTGTGGTTTATAAATGATTTTCTCTGCTAAATGCTTCATCACGCTTATACTGTGCCTATTATGACGTCACGTTATGTTTGTTACGTAATGCATCGACCGGGTATAGATTTACAACTGACCGGGTATAAGTAATCCACCTCCTTCACATGACAGACTTTAACAAATCGTAAGCCAGGATTTCACAGAAAAATCAACAAAGGTGGGGTAAAGTGCTTTACCTGTATTATTATATTACCTGTATTATTATATTACCTGTATTATAATAGCTGACAAGTTCTGACCTTCCACAGAAGATATAGATGACATTGGCCCACTGATGTCTGGAAACTGTAAATACCAATCAATGAATTATAGTTATGTTATTACTGTATCCAATGCATTTGAGAGATCTCAATTAATCTGAAGAATCAGCTTTATAAACTATTAACTGACTACAGTCTCTGTGTTGATGTTGTTTGAAAAAAAAAACCAAAGTATAAAATCTTCTACGTTGAGACAATTTCAAAATATAGATAATGATAAAATATATTACCAATTTAATACCTAAGTCATGTGACCAATTTACCCCTTTGAAACAAGGATTTCTACAGTTATAATATGATCATGTGACTGATGATCAGAGAAAATTCATGTATACATGTGTAATGGTTAGGGTCGTGGATATCGGCCTGGATAGCTCAGTAGGTAGAGCACCTGACTGGAGATACAGGGGTCCCGGTTCGATTCCCGGTCCAACCATACATTTTCTCCTTTCCTGTTACAGATTTGGTGTCGTTGACCACCCCTGGAACTGCAGGTGAAAGTCCTGCCAGGGGCAATAAGAACTTGGGTTGTGTCTTCGAGGGCGAAGACCATTTAAGGAGGGAGGAATGTAATGGTTTGGGTCGTGGATATCGGCCTGGATAGCTCAGTAGGTAGAGCACCTGACTAGAGATGCAGGGGTCCCGGGTTCGATTCCCGGTCCAGCCATGCATTTTCTCCTTTCCTGTTACACATGTAACATATTGACCAAGAGGTCCCATTTATATATTTAATGAAAAATGTGCTATCGAGTAATATTTGTATCAGTTAAATGGATAAAAGAAATACAAAAATGTCATAATGAATAAAATCCACTTTCCCGAATATAGACCTTAGGGACTACAATTCTTTTTAGTCATAAACTTGAACCTGGATTTAAAATACATAGTCCATAATGATGCTTAAAATTTTTTTTTAATGAATTACTGTAAATGTATTATATTTAGCGTGTACAATATTTGGCGGAAATTGGATTTTGAACAAGTTAGCATGAATTTGATTTAGCGCATATCTTAATGTTCTCTTTTATAGGTATTTGTGCCAGACATTTAGCGTTGTATTTGAATTTAGCGGATATTGCTTTCCGCCAAAAACGCTGAATTTAAGATTACACAGCCAAATGTAATACGTTTACAGTATAACTTTGTGATTAAAAATATCCCCAAATATTAAGAAGTTATTTGATGAAAAAGTTTTCTCCAAGAACTTACGTCATTTGGATCAAAGCCCATGTTGACATTGGAGGTGTCGGGACACCCTGAGCCTCCAGGACATCCTGCACCTGCTATAGCAGCATCAATGTCAGTCTTGAGTGTAGACAGATTAGAGCTCAGGATGCTGGCCTTCACCTTGACATCTCCCAAGGTCGTGTTTAATGTCGTCAATGCAGAGGCTATCTGTGTCACTCCTATCATGAGAAAAGAGGAAATACATTTCTGACTCAAGTATCTTAATCAGGGGCGGATACAAGATTTGTGGTTGGGGGGGGCGTGGATAACTTTGTTGAGGCAAGGGGTCTGGGGGCCGCCTTAAGGCCCCCAGTGGGCCCAGGGCAAAGCCCTGGTGGGGGCCCAGGGGGCAAAGCCCCCAGAAGCTCCTGGGTTTTTGTGTATTTTAGAGTAAAACAGGCACAATAATAGTGCATATTTTTCAATTATTTTTGTTAAAATCGGCATATAGGTCCAGATGTTAATAATAATTATTGTATTGAATTTTTTTCAATTCTCATTGTAGTGTAACACATACCACTATAAAAAACGATTTACTTACTTATTACTTACTAATAGTGGTATTGGTTAGTGATGTACCAAAGTACGACGTGTTTAATACTAGTCATATCATACTTTGAATGGTTGGGGCCCAGGGGGCGCAGCCCCCAGAAGCTCCTCGATTTTCGTGTATTTTAAGAGTAAAACCAGGCAGAATAAGAGTGGTTTGGTTAGTTTTGTACCAAAATATGGCATACTAAATATCAGTCACATCATACTTTGAAAATTTTAGGGGGGGGCGTGCGCCCCCCACGCCCCCCCTTAAATCCGCCAGTGTTAATCTCATTCTGTTTCTTCTTATTACATTTGACAGCCTTTCACATCTAGATTTTTTATTTCATTTGATGGTTAACTTGCATTAATTCTACTTATATACATTTTATATTAGCAGTATTTCATTATTATTTTCTCCCCTTTTTATTGGGATTTTCAGAAGTAAATTATACAAATGACATACGTGTGACCAGAGCATTGGCAGAAGATATGGCGGTGTCCAGCTGGGCTTCTGTTTTCAGTGCCGTGCGGATAGGAATACCCAGTACATATCCTATATCTAGATCGAACAAGAAGACAGGATGTACCTTTATAATGATTTCATTCTACACTAATAAATATGTTCCTAATTTTTGGTGTGGAAACACCCAGAATAAGATGAATGATAGCTACATGTATTTGACAGAAATAATGTATGCCTTCTCCATAGAAGAGGAAACTTAGAAATGTACTGGCATTGTGCAAAATAGACAGGAAAATTCTGAATATATAGGGGAAAAACAAAACAAGGAAATTTATTTTCATAAAGGACATTGAATTTGTCACAGAACATCAAATACGTAACGAATGGGCTCATTGATAAATCGATCTATGCAGCTGTGCTTAATTACATTTCAATAATAGAATACATACTGTCAAGGTCTCTGGATATCACTGATGAGGTGAAATTATAATTAGATTTCATTACAAACTTTGTTTCCTGAAAAGAAATGAAATAACCCCTATTACAGTTTTTTTTTTTTTTTGCTTTGAGAAAAATTAATTTGCATTTTAATATCAATAAAATAAAGTGATCATTTAATTATTCTTTTTATTATTTGATAAAGATTTTCATGTAATATACTTTGAACATGTACATTTCTATACACTTTACAGATGTACATATGCTAAAATTTGTTTTGTTTCATCATTTACTTTTTTAAAGCTGATGTCTATCAAACTTGAGCATCTCTGTTGATGCATTGTATACCTTGACCGTGTTAGACACATAGGTGTTAAGATCATCCACATTAGACACCACAACATCATCAAACTTATTCAGGGCTGTAGACATCTGATCATTGGACAAATAGACACAAATCATACCCGCACTGAAACAAAAGAAGTTATTAGACACATCATCAAACTTATTCAGGGCTGTAGACATCTGATCATTGGACAAATAGACACAAATCATACCAGCACTGAAACAAAAGAAGTGATTAGACACATCATCAAACTTATTCAGGACTGTAGACATCTGATCATTGGACAAAAAGACACAAATCATACCCACACTGAAACAAAAGAAGTGAATAGACACATCATCAAACTTATTCAGAACTGTAGACATCTGATCATTGGACAAATAGACACAAATCATACCCGCACTGAAACAAAAGAAGTGATTAGACACATCATCAAACTTATACAGGGCTGTAGATATCTGATCATTGGACAAATGGACACAAATCATACCCGCACTGAAAGATTACAAGACACCCAATTATGGGTAAAGAATAGCTCTTGCAAAAGTAGGTCACTACATGTACAACCTATTCATTGATATACCTGTACTTCAAGGACCCAAGAGGCAGGAACTAACAAAATATTATTGTTCTAAGACTATCATTATCAGAAATTATTAGATATTGCCTTAAAATTCCAAAAGTAGGTCACCATGACCTTCTTTTTGTACATTATAATCCGAGATTCCAAGATGCATCAACTGACGATTTTAGGCCTATTGGTACCTGTAATATTTAAATATAGCAATGAATTTCAAAAGTAGGTCATAGTGAACTATATAATCTACAATGTCTCCTTTTTACAATGCATATGTTTGGTGATAAGCTGCAGTGATTCTTGAGATTTTATTAAAAACCACATGCACTACTTTTGTTTTTATTTCCATGTAATTATCTGCTCCTGTTTAAAGGTCATTCCTATTTTTTAATAGCTTTTTAAATTTGAGTCTTTGGCTCAGAAGACCTAAAAAGAAGAAGAAAATTCTACTATCTCAATATTATCAAATACTTCTGCTCTATTTTAATAAAATCCCTTCTTTTTGAATATATGTTATAATGGTTCTAAAGGAAATTTTTTTCTCTTCTGCCCGCCTATTCAACATTAAATCTTTATCTACATCAATTTATGATACATGTATAATGTTAATGCATCTCAGATTTGTTCCATCTTGAGAAAAAATTAATAAATCAAGATTTAAGTGTATTTGATTCATTAAAAGTGTCATATGTTAAAAACACCACAATAGCAAAAACTAATCTATGTATGGATATTAGATATTATCAATTTTATCCCAAATATAGCCACCAAGAACAACCATGGTCTTAAACTAAAACTTTCTTTTAAAAGAAATTAAAATGGGTGTTTTATAATAAAGTTTTAAAACAGAGAAAAGATTTTATTGAATGTCATTGAATTATTAAATTCTTTTCTATTCAGAAGCATAATATATGGGTCAAAAGGACTGTTAACCTGCAACCTTCACATTTTGTTGACAAGCAACAAATTCAGGACTACTAATGAATTTAGTTGAAATACACTGCCATGGGCTTAAGATACAAAAGCTGATCAAATTCTTGGCCTTCAAAGTGTAAACTGATGTCTACGAGAAGGAAAAATATTCCTTTGTGATAACATCATGAATGTTGAAGCAACAGGAAAATTATCTTATACTGTAAAATCACATATTTCCGTGGGGTCAAATTTTCATGGTTGGAGGAAAAAATCTTGGTTCCTGGGGATTTGATTTTGTGGATGTAGAATTGTTGAGTAGTTATGTATGTCACATTTTACATTTTGTGGTGGACATGAATTTGTTGGTCTCATCACACCTCGAAAACAGCGATAATTAAACCCTCACAAAAATTTGTGATTTCACAGTACATGTATTAGCTTTAGCTCACACATTTTTTTTTGTATGATTTGGTATTAAAGATAGAAAAACTTAACTCTTTTTTTAGATGTTGTTGTTAGTGAAATTATTGCTTTTGTAATACATGATTGTAGTAAATGTAATTAATTGATTCTTTTGTACCAGCATACCATATCTCATAAAGATTCTAAGAATGAATTACCATGCCCACCTATTTATATCCCATAAAATAAGCAATCATGCTTGAACCACCTTAAGAAACCCCGACATAAAGTATGGATTTTCCTTAAAAGGTATGATACAAAAAACCCCTTCTCCGCGGTCACGCATTTTAACGCATATACCATTTCCTATTTCTAGCGCAAAATCACGCATATACCGTTTCCCCTCAATCACGCATTTTCACGCACTTTAAAACGTTCATTTAATCGTTAATTCAATGCCAATTTCCTTCTATTTTATACTTACAAAAATCTCATCAAAGAAGAAAAGTTATTTTTATATTAAAATATAGCGTCATAATATTATTTACGCTAAACTTTAGAGAAACGTGTACCACGCTAAAAGGTGCTTGCGGGGAAATGGTAATTTTCTATTTCTATTGACGTGAATATTTAGTGTATGTTGCATATCAACTCAGTAAATTGTAAAGAGTTAACGTTTTAGGATTACAACTGAGTTCCGTTTGAATTGCAATAAGAAAGTGGATACAAAATAGCCATGATAAAAAACCTTATGGCAGCCTGAACATATATAGCCTCATTTCCCTCCAAGAAGCATAAAGGTATATGCATCATGGAATCTGGTTTCCTCTTTTCTTTTTTATAAAAAAAATATCCCAGATGGGATTTAGTCAAAGTAATGGAGTGTCAGGTATATTGACTCAGAAAAATTTCTACTGTACAGAAAAAAACATTAGATAAGATCAGAAAAATGACATCAGCCTAACTTCCTGTTAGGGCCTGATTGGGTAATTACATTAGCATCTCCTTATGGACAATCAATGAAGTCCTATTGATTTTGTCCTCATTGTTTGGTGAAGGGAGAGGAACAGATTTATTTTCACACCTCAGCTACTTCTTCTTCCTTTCATCTTGACCCACGGTACATCAATATTTATAAAATCAGTCCTGTGCTTTTGCTTTCATAAAACATAGGGAAAGTATCTTGATACAAAAAATATGATTTATGATGCACTGCAGCCTGAATGCAGAAAACTTTACTTGAAAATTGATCGTAACACACTCACCTTGACCTTTCTCAAAGCCTGACCTTTAATTTGGACAAATATATGGTCATTCTGATATTGAGTTTATTGTGAAGGGAATTAAGTGGATTTTATAACTTGTTTTAATTTAGGGCAAACAAAGAGACAAAAGAGTGAAATATACCCCCTCCCCCCCAAAAAAGGGTTTCCCAATGAAAACTAGGAAGAATATTTTTTGCTAATATTAATAATACGCACATGTTATCTCACTCCTTTCTTTTGAACATGATGTCTGGAAAATTGCATATTTATAAATACATTTGATAAACGTAAAATCCTCAAAATAAGTAGTTAAGTCAGTGTTTTCCTTTTATTTCAAAGTAAAGGGTTAGAGATCAGTTGTAACAGGCAAGGGGCTGAGGTTTATAAACAAATTCTCTGTGAAACTAACAACAAATTTTTATTTTAAAGGGACATTTTTATCCATTGAAGCGGTCAATTTCAGTTGGTTGGTAGCCGGCTCTTAGAGAAAAACACTTTAAGCATGTTAAGAATAATCATTTTCCCCTAACTGAAATTTCTTTCTTTCAAATTATTTTTTTCTTCTTATAAAGCATCGATCTTTACAAACTCAATGTACATGTATATATATGAGCTTCAAATCCCGTAAAATATAACATAGAGCAGTTGTGTTGCAAAACATCCAAACATCAACATCCAATCTATAAACACTAAAATCTATGTACCTCATAGATTATCAATACACCAAACACTTCCAAAGATAAGTCAAAGAGTCATGGGATATAGAATTATCACAAACCATGAACAAATTAAAGTTTCCAAGCTTTGTATAATTACGTAATTACAATCCAATCGATACCCTGTTTATGTCTGTTACATGAAGAAGACACTAAGTTAAAAGAATATGTAAAGTCACATGATGCAAACAGATGTTACATCACCTCTGAACCAAGTAATCACTAAAATCTTTACATTATAGAAATTTGGGGATATAATTCCGGTATGTCTGCCTGTATTTTTGTCTGAGTGTCACACTTTCTTTCCCTTTCATGAGGAGCTAGCCTTTCAGATTTTGCAATGAAATTTTACATAACTCCAAAGGCCCCTATTGATTCTGAGGTCAAAAGATTAATGTTATAAACTTATAAATTCTGTCATCGTCGGAAACCCACGGTCGGTCTCGCTTGAAGCGAGACCGACCGTGGGTTTCCGACGATGAAATTCTGTCTGTTTTAACACTTTTGTTTCCGCTCAATATTTCAAAAAATGTATGAAACTTCTGTTATGCATGTACCAATTTTACATACAGCTTTCTACAGTCAAGCTTAGATAATTGTGATATGCATTTATTCAACATTACATGGACACTTTTAAATGAAAACTGTTTGATCAATCAAGCGTTTACATGAATCTTTCCTATTTTGTATAAACTATATTACTGTATTTAGGTATTTGTATCAGCATACAAATACCTAAATCCATATGAATATAACGAAATAAAAATTATGATCCATATCAGCATGATATCTGCTGAGAAAAAGTCTCACAATATATTAATTTAAAAGATAGTTGGCCGGCAATGCCAGTTAAACAAAGCTATTTTTTTTGCCTTATCTCCCCTTTGAAAAAACTCTACAAAAAAGCATAAAAATACCTAAATCCAGATGAATATAACGAAATAAAAATTAAGATCTGTATCAGCTGAGAGAAGTCATCAGAACACATCGATTTACGAGAGTTGGCTGGCAATGCCAAACAAAGCTGATTTGTTTTGTTTTGCCTTATCTCCCCTTTGAAAAAAAGTCATGGCCCTTCATTAAAATCACTTAATTAAATCCCCTTTACCATGTTTACCTATATAAGGATACTTTGTGACAAATGTGGATAAAATTGACCCTGTGGTTCTTGAAAAGAAATCAAAACTAAAAATTTTACAGACAGACAGACGAACAGCTAGATGGATGCAAGACAAAATGTGATCCAGAAAGCTCACTTGAGCCTTAAGCTGAGGTGAGCTAAAAATATGCTGTTTATCATAATCAACTTAAGAAACTTGTAAATTAACACTTAGAGGGTGAATAGGATGCTGTAAATTACAAAACATATTAACAATATAAAAACACGCAGATAAAGACGTAAATGATGAAAACTTAAATCACCTTGTGAATGCTATAAGAATGAAGAGTATGATGGCGTATGTCCTCCTCTTACAATTTGCCTTGGCATCTTCGTGATTCTGCATCATTCTCCCCCCACAGTTCTTACAACAACAGCGACAGCAGCAGAAACAGAGTCCAATGAGGGGGAAGATGAAGATGAAGAGAAATCCTATAACTACACAGGCTCCATACCCGGCAAACTGCCTCAGATACTGCAAAAAAAAACAAGAGGACAATGTCAGTATTTGTTCATTTTAGGGATTAAAAAAATAAAAGAAACAAACAAACAAGGGGGCCCATATGGGTCACAAATCACTTGAATAATTTCTGCCTTGCTATTTGTAATATTTTTTTTATTTCCCTTTATATTGCAATGGAAAGTTGTGAAGCCAAAGTATGGCCCCACAATAAACTTTAAGGTTCATAAACTGGGGAATTGACCCTCTGCTCACTCATATAAAATGTTGTTTGAACCTTTATATAAATGATTTTCCAAAAGAAATGTATTTTATAAGTAAAATACAAACAATTATAGCACAGCTTGCAGGGCAAATTGACAAAAAAATTAAGACACTTCAACTATGCAAATTTATAAAGGAATATTATAGACATTTATGTCATTAAAGTTATCTCTTATCAGAGTATCAATGAACCTTAAAGGTTTCCGAATCCACACAATATAAGGATGTGTCAATACATATCAATATGACCAGTGATGACTAAAATGGCTTTGCATTCTTGGAAAAAAAGTTCATTGTATACGTATATGCATACACATTATGTCAAATGTGATCCTCGTTTAAGTTAACTCTAACACAGTGCCTTTTAATACTAAAACATTTTTTTTTAAATGGTTGCAAACTAATGTCTCTATTGTGGTTCTTTAAAGGATTTTTGGATTTTTTTCTGATATAATCAGATATTTAAAAAATTTCTTTTGTTGCCCAGTTCTGGCCCACTCATCATAGAATCTAAGTCAGGAAATTTTCAGAAGCTTCTTCATTTTCAAATTAAGTTGTTATTTTACATTTGTATTGTATCACAAAATAAGCTCTATCTTCAGGCAATGTCATTGCCTCAGATATTTCAAATAATAAAAGTGATTGGTAACCTAAAGATTCTGTATATATTTTTTTGGCATTGTAAAGTTGCAAGATAAACAGTAAAACTTTTGCTATAAAAAAGTCACTGAGACCTATGACATCACTTTGCTATATCCTTATTTGTTATATTTGTAAAAGGAATTTGTTAAATTTATATAACTGGGGATCCAAGATAACTTCACTACTGTAAATCACTTTTTATTCGCGAGAACTTTATTTTCGTGTAATTACGCGAGACTATGTGCTCGCGAAAATTAAATTCTCGCATATAATAATATTTCTAAAGATTATATAGAGCAATAACCAGAATTCGTGAAAATTTTGTCTCGCTAATCACAAGTCAGTGACTATCTCGCGAAAATAAGGTGTCGCGAAAATTTAGTGATCTACAGTATATCCATGATATCTGTATATTTGCAATATATGTGTTCGTATAAAACGAGTTTTACTGTACCCTGGTACATCCTTCTCCAGCCAAAAATTTATTAAGAAGTATTTGTGCAGCACCTGAAGTACTGATTAATGCTTGCCTAATAGATACACACAAGATTGCCTGGGTATGCTGTATAAGGTCACTTGGGGTATAAACTAGCTCTAACAATCTCACTACAGTACTTATCCAAAATATGTAAGTCAGATACATTATCACTAGGCAAAGCATGGTCTATATTTACATCTTACAAGTTAGGTCCGAGTAGGGCTTATAAATGCTTGTAAGGTAATATTGCTTAAACTTATCTTCAAACATGAGCATTGAAAATGTTGAAGATGATGTTCTTTTTTATCTTAACAAGGGTCATCTATCAAATCATTAAGGTAAAATGAAAATGTAAAGCTCTCAATGCAGAAATGCGGTTTCATCAAGTAAGTAGAATGAGAGTAAGTGACACGTTAAAGAGTTTGTCTGACGAAAGTTTATGGTACTTACTGACATATAATTTGTAGTAACATCACTTATAAGTGTCCCATTTATTGCTTTCTCCATCAAATCTGCAATGGTAAAAAAAATATTATAGACAAAAATTACATAATACATATAAAGGTGTCACTTACTTTATCAGATTATATATATCATTTCAAGATTTTTTTTTAAAAATACTCATGCAACAGCTACAAAAGTAATATAAAGTCCATGTACTCAGCAATATATCGTATATAGCGCTACTGTACTGATTTAAATTAACTGAAGAACAATACTGATTTTGAAAGCGACAGTGAAATTTCTGAATTGGTATTGCATGGTTTTCATATACATATAAACATACCCCATGGAATTCCATAAGGAAAAACTGCCCCATTGATAAATGCCTTAGCAAAATTATACAGAGGTGTAAGTCCTGATGCATCATAGGTAATACTCCCCGCTGTGTAAGAATCATAGGTGGGTAATGGTCCCCACGTAATGGAGCTATTGGAATTGGCTGAATTTCCCCCCGAATCTGTCACTATCTCAGGTGTTAACACTGGATCAGCACCGAATCCTCCACTAAAACAAGTCAGGAGGAGCACTACCCCCACACAACACTTAATCTTACTCCCCATTGTAATTATAACACCTGTATAAAGGTAAGTCCTGTCTCTGTCACATTTTGTGGCTCCAGTCCTCCGCTGTGAGTGAGTAGTTTCAGGAATGAACAACAATGCTCTGGTTCACCTTAAAGTAACAAAAAATCAATAGACAGGTAATCACAACATCTTCCCTGCAGTCTGCTTGTTACCTTAGCACAAAGCAGATATGATGTAACTGTTAATTTAAAATCAATCACACTTTGCCACAAGGACGGGTAAAAAAAATCTTTTGAGAAATACCCAATCGTCAACAGAACCGAGAAATGTATCATGGGATTAAATTGAAAATGACATACATGTCAAAGAGCCATCTAATTTGGTATGTACATGAACAAATTTACTCCAGATAATCCATGTCAAAGTTTGTTCTGTACAAATAAATCAACATAATACACAATAAATCTGTTAGTGTGAGTTGTAATCTTTAATTCTTAGGGGAGGGAGAGAAAGCTATCAATTTGATACAAGAAAAAGAACTCTTCAACACATTTTTGGATCTGTGGTTCAAATTTTTAATTTCCATGTTTTTTTTTGAGGGGGGGTGTCAAACAGATTTCCAAAAAAATTATTCTTTCGTAACATTCTTATTTTATTAATGTAAATATGGGTATCTAAGTATTAACTCTCTGAATTAAAGTGTCAGTTTTCAGCATTGATAAAATTTCTACAAATTAATTACTGAACATGCTGAAAATTGTTTTTCTTAAAGTTTTATCATAAATAAAACATAAGAGAGTAACTAAAATAGATAATTTAAACTACCATGTAAAGTCCTTTCCCAGAACAATGTTATTGACAGAATATTAGTTTGTGAAAAAACTCCCTGGGTACATTTGAGCATTTATCTCACAAAACTTTCACTGTTTCAGTGTATGTAAAATTAATTCAGATTTCAGACAAATTCTAAAAATATTTCTCATTTTGCATGTTTTAGGAACTATCCTCAAGATGTATTTTTACTGTCAGACTGGCGGTAATTCAGACGCCTAAGGTATTCGGGTCAAGGTCAGCTAGAATCCACCTTTAGGACATTAAAATTAATAAAATATATAAATAAATAAACATATACATATAATAAATTAAAGGAATGACCGATATTGCTTCATTAAAAAACAAATGCTGCTGAAATGAAAAAAAAATGTATTGTAACATAATAGAGTTGATTGAAAAACATGCTCATAATCATTACCTCTCCATAGATCAAGGTACATTTATAAATCACATGAATTAATATAGGTGTGACCAGTCTAATTATTCATAAAATCAATTAGAATTCCTCATGTTACACTGACATAACAAAAATGGGAGTGTGTTGACATGTGTTTGTGTGACTCAGGAAGAAAATTCAATAGCTTATTGTACACTACTGCAGATACACAATGATAGATTTCTTCTTAGAATAATTAATATTAACTATATTTAATACACATTAGTGATATCCATAGCATATGGTTATAATTGTCCTTTATATATTTGATCAACACTTACCTAGCTATTAAATTGTGAACAATTTCAAGAAAGCAGAAAAGCAAGAAATTTTCAAGGGATCAACATGCTGTAGTGTACACATGAGTGATTCACTAAGGTGACCTTTAAAAAATCTGCTTTTAGAATAAGAACATACCCATTAAAAAAATATCTAGAGATAAGTTTTTCACTGCCTTTACTACTAAAACACATATTTATTGTAAAATTTTCATATCAAACAAGTTAAGCCTTATTTTCATTATTATCAAATTACTACTTTTTATAAAATACTGATATTCAATGTCAAAATGTGACAAAATGAAATCCCCCCAAAATTTGATATGAATCAATTATTTTAACTCATTTTTCCCCATAAACATGATAAACATACATGTATGATGGAAGAATTTTTTAAACTTTTAAAAAAGAATGTTTAAAAATTAAATAACTGTTGGTGGTGGGATGAATGATGGTTATTAATTAAAATTGTTTCAATTCTCTTACTAAGTAAGTTCAGTCTTAGTTATACAGTCTTTTGTTATAATGACTGATCTAATTTTTTTTTTCGTAAACATGATAAATAAAACAGACTTGCCTACCAATTTATTGCAGATATTTAAACTTTAATCTAAAGCCTTAATCGTGTTAATCTGGTGGAATTTCACAGGATTCAGTTTCTCATATTTTCATATCCGTTAGTTTAACATCGGTCACACTGTATCTATATTAATATTGCATAAATTTATATTTGCTTTATCAAAATCAATGAAATCAAATAAGGAGAATTATGATAGACGATTGTAATATTGTTGAACATGTTAATTGAAAGCCCCCCCCCCCCCCCC
>PRKT01000553.1:224397-267884 GCA_003671525.1 Saccostrea glomerata | reverse complement strand
GGGGGGGGGGGGGGGGGGGGGGGGTGGTAGTGGCCAACTTTTTTCAAGTCGAACTTCCTTTCACTTCCAATTTTTTCCTATATTTCTTGCTTTGTATATACTGTGGTAAAAAGTGGGGGGGCCAACCATATTTTCAATAGACATTTTCTATAGTAAAGGTAATGTTAGGGAAAAAAGTGGGGGGGCCAGGCCCCCCCTGGCCCCCCGGATACTACGTGCCTGTACGAAGAAAGGCTGATCCTCCCTTCTTTGAAATAAATTTTGTTTCATTGTGGTTCATAACTTCCACGTTTTTGTATTTTTTATTTTTTTTTTACCGAAGTAGCTTGAAAAATATAGGAAGCAAAGACTTTTGACAGTGTGCTTTTTTTGTAAATTTCTAATTTTAGTTTTTCCTTGTCAAGTTTTAGAACACCCCCCCCCTCCCCCTGCTCAACTTCTG
This sequence comes from Saccostrea glomerata, assembly GCA_003671525.1. NCBI lineage: Eukaryota > Metazoa > Mollusca > Bivalvia > Ostreida > Ostreidae > Saccostrea > Saccostrea glomerata. The sequence continues at coordinate 267,442 of PRKT01000553.1, read as the reverse complement.
CGTTTAAAAATGAGTCAATGTGTCTGTTGAATATTTCATATTCAATATGTATGTCAATCTCAAATATTGTTGTAATACAGCTTAAACCGTGTTATGTAACTATCTAATAAGGGTCTGTCATCTTTATCATAATTAATAAGGAAACGGGTTAGTATAAGTTTTCGAATTCTTTTTTATCTTTGCACTTCATATCTGTATTTCTTGCTTGACATGTTCAAATAAGATATGGTTTAAACTAATGTGTCTGTGCATACATGTATTAGATGAGCAGCAAACTTATACATTAAATTCATATATACAAATATATATATAGTATTTGTTGTATATATGAATATCATGCTGCATGTGTATATAGTTTTGGGCAAGAAAGCTAAAATTAGCTTTAAAAATTGATAATTTCCAATTCGAAATACACGGAAATATACTTCCTGGTGAAATTGTGTGACTTTACTTTTCCTGTTACACAGAAGCACATGTACATAACACTACAAAACAAAATCCTCTACTTCACGGGCCACAGATTAGTCAGTAAAGGGAGATTAATCATATCACTAAGAGTTACTCAATGCAGGATAATATGGAAAATCACAAACCTTCACGTCACTGCATGTCCTAAACAAATCATTTAAATGTATACAATTTTATACGATTTCTATAGGTTGAAAATAAACAAACAAAAACAAAGAAACTAAAACGCATGCAATCTCAGCTTGAAATACTAGTAGATAAATAAAAATATATAATATATATGTATCTATATATGAAATCAGGAGAAAAATTAATCTCTTGGTGTCGGGATTCAACTCCGTTTTTACATAATAATTCGTAAACAAGGTATCTTAATTCGCAAGGATATACAAATCCCCAGCCTTTTATTCATTTTTGTTGTTGTTGAAAATACAAGATTTTTGTTTCATTGCAGAATTCAGAAAGGACAGAAAATTGTTGCATGGCTAGTAAAGATATGAAAATCAATATTTTATACACGTCTTTTAAAACTTTAAAACCTCACCTTTCCACAAAATTATCCCCGCAATCTCCAATGATCAGACACAAATATCCAGGATGGAGATTTAAAAATATACTGCGTTTTTGTTAGTCCAAGCAGGTATGCTAATACATATTCCAGATATTTAAATGGAGATGCTATCGATAACAATGCGGACTTCAACAGGTTAATACACGATACCACCCCTGGCTAATTAATAGTCCAATAAACAGCAACATTAATTATTAATTAGTTCTCTTAGAAACCGGAAACTACTGAAAGGAATTCCACAATTCCCCTGCGATTAAAGTTCTTTTTGTTATATTTTATGTAAATGTAGCAAATTTTTGGAGTGTGCTGCTTTAATTTTCAATAAAAATCTGAAATTAGGGAGACCTGTTTTTTTTTTTTTTTTTACCCGAATTCATTATTTGTTGAGACAGACTAAACCCCCCCTATTATTTAAAGTTCTTTTACAATCACCCGGACTTGAACTGTCATACACATGATAATTGAAATACGTGGATAAAAATCAGATTTCAGGGACCAGCTGTTTTAATATACTGGCAACCTTCCCAATCATTGATGCTTTTATTTATTGTTCAGCATGTCAACGAGGTTTGTATCACATACACTGTTGAAAACTGTCAGACCAGTTATAAACGAATATACTTTTATTATTGTTGTTCATAGAATATGATACCAGTATCTCTTGTTATATCCAATCAAATTGAATTTATTTATTTATACAGTATCAACGACCATTAATTCATGTTATCCCAAGAAATGAAAAAAACCTTCCCTTCTTTTTCACATCATACTCTTAAAGGCTGTCAGTGTTAAACTATACTCCTCTCTCTCTCTCATCCAATAAATTCTAAAATAAAACCAACTTTATGATACCTTTTGTATAATGTTGAATGAATTAATTCCCACACAATAAAAAAACTCTATACGCTATGATGACAATTCAAACTACAATTTCGGTGGTTTCCGGGATTTGGCTCAATCCCGGAACCTGCGCATCCGAAGTTCGCAACGTACGTTGATCCCTTAAGTGGTCATTTATATAGATGAATACAGAATGGAGTGGCTATATATTTATATAAACGCTGTACTCAAGTGTTCTCCTAAATGTATAACATTTTACGATACTAGAGTTGGTTTTAGTAGCTCAGGTTTTTAAAAATCTCTTCCCAGAGGAAGACTTCAGATTTAATTCATTGTATAACTGCATGTCAAACTTGATAGAAATATGGCCACTTAGACATGTTAGAGCCTCCGCAAACAACATTCATGTAGAGCAAATCTTAACACTTTACCTTCTTTCAAATTGTCAAATGAGACGGACATCTCTCTCTCTCTCCTTCTCTCTCTCTCTCGGGCGGAGGCTGGGGTGTAATACATCATGCAATATCTTCCTTCTGGACATCTATAAAAGTGATTTCTCAACTGGTTCAATATAAGAAATTAAACTGATAGAAATATTCCTTTTGAAGAAAGATGTTTTAAAGTTTTCTACGTACATTTATTTTTCTTTTGGTTTAAAAGTCGGGGATGGTGCTTGCAAAATAAAATTAATTGGATGATGTGAAATCAGGAGGGTTATACTATTTGTAGTACTTCCTTCTAGCTGTGCTGTCACTGAAGCATCACCATTCAATATCATATTTATCGTTACTCATTAAAAATGTGAGAGTGTGGATTACTTTACGGCAAAGAATGTCAGACTTATTTATTATTTTAAATTTTCTAACTATACATAGCATTTCCCCAATATTTCTGTGATATATATGCAAACACCCTTAATATACTGGACTCATATCGAGCCAATTATCCCCTGTCTGGGACAGATCTGAGAGTATAACACGTTTACACATTACCTAGATTAAAGCAAACCATGACGAATTAATAAGTTGTCATGACAGTGAGGATAACAAACTATATATATCTCCATATTACTATTGATTCTGTCCCTCTCACACAAAAAGTCAGCCCCTAGTAGATAAATGATTCAAGTTCTAACACAAAGAGAGAAGGATACATGATATAACTAGATGTACTGTGAGCACTGAGCCCACTAAATGATAAACTGCTTCCCATGTGGTTATAATGGCAAAGTCCATGTTTTGCTATGACTCGGAGACTCGAAATAAGTATCCAGATAAAAAAAGTAAAATAGGAGGCGCACAAAGGTATTATGTTTTAAGGGATCTGTAAAAGTATTGTAATGTTTTTGTTTTACATGAAAATATGTTATTGTTATAATAAAACAGAGATAAGAATTTTGTTTATCTGATAAGCCCTATCCATGGTATCTGATTAGTGCCCTAATCTTGGAAGTCTAATTAGTGTCTTAATTAATATGGAGCTTATCAGATGCTATAAATGTATCAAGTGTCTTGACACCTAACAATGGTGCAGAGGCCCTAACACTTGGAGCCGATTGCCCTAATAGGTGCCCTGATGATGGAGCCGATTGCCCTAACAGGGTGCCCTAATGATGGAGCCTAACGCCCTAACAGGTGCCCTAACGATGGAGCCTAACGCCCTAACAAGGTGCCCTAAATCACGTTAGGTGTCAGACAGGGTATATAAGGAGAGAGAGAGTTAGTGAGTTGATATACATAGCTTGGATTTGATTTGTAAAACTACTCTTGGATATTATTAATACACTTGTTGAAACGAACTTTGTCGTTGTTCTTATGTTAGATCTATAAAGATCTAGAGTTCCTGACTTTATACACGGGATCCACAATATTTTGTGACGCGGGTAGAAACAAACGCCCCATAGAGAGAAAAGCGTTACAGTATCAATAAATTTTATTCAGTGGTATAGGAGGAGTTAAGGATAAGAGATGGGTACCCTACAATATCACAGAACGAATACTCGTGTCCATGTTTTGCTCTGGGTATAATTAAGTGAGCTAAGTGCTCACAGTACCTCTAGTTTGTATATCGTTTATTATATTCCCACTTGAAAAGTGGGAGGGTATATAGTGATCGGGATGTCGGTCCGTCTAGCTGTACGTAATTCCGTCTGTTACGCTTTGGCTGTATCCATCTCTTATCAGCAACTCCTTTTATACCACTAAATGAAATTGAGACTTTCCCAGATTCTTTATTACATAATGCCATTGTGCACCTTTTATTTTACTTTTTGATATGACACATATTTCGGGTCTTTGGACTTTGCCATTATCATATGGGAGGCGGGGGTATCATTTAGTGAGCCCAGTGCTTACAGTACCTCTGGTTTGGTTTTAAACCCTGTTTGTGTTCATAGAAGTGGCTAAGCAAAAAATGTTTTGTGCCTTTTAACGCATAAGAAAGTTAATGTCACATGGTTGCATATTTTGATAGTCGCGAGGTTATTTCAACAAAACACCAAAAATATCATGTTAACAATAACTAGTACTTTTATATATTGATTGGGGCCCTTTAGTTTAAAATCTTCATATTCGTTGATGAAAGCTTTAGTTTAAAATATGTTTTGATTATGTACATAAATTAACTAACTAAAGAGCAGGTAAAAATGCCTACGGTCATTCTATGAAAGTTTTCTGATCCAGGATAAAATGTTAGAAAGCAAATTCATGACAGATTTTGTTAATTTTTGCTTGTAGTATTTATCTGAAGATTTTTGTTCAACTTTGTACCCTTTGTTAAAAGAGATAATGACACTCTTGAAGAATTTATTTCTTGAAAAGATAAAATACGTCTTCGATGAAAAAAAAAACCTTGTCCCATGCATGTTAAACTGGTCTATCCTTGTGATAAATTTTGACAGGTCTGTCTGTTTACCTGTTTCTCCGCAAAAACTTTGACATTGCCCATAACTGGAGCTATGACTTTCATATTTCACACGTGTATCTCTTTTTACAAGATCTTTCTTTTGGGTACCAACTTATTTGACCTCTTTACCTTAGAGTTTGACCCACCTTTCCAAGAATCTACCAAACTTTATTCGTGGTCATGACTTTTGAAAAGTTGGTGATATGGTTTTCATTACTTTACAGTGACAGACCTTTCATATACATACTTAGTAATTTGACCTTTTGACCCTGAGCTTTGAGTTTGATCCACGTAAAATAAAATCAACCTTGGACATAACGTTGAACAATTAATACTTCACAAGTGTATTTCGTGTGACAGTGCCTTCATTCGGATACCAACAATTTTGACCATTTGGCTTTGATCTTGGAGTTGGAACTACTTTTGAAATAAAAAAATAACCTTTCACATACTTTTTGGACAGTTGTTGCTAGGGTTTTTTGTTGAACTTAACACAATGCATGAATTGCTTTTAGTATAAATATAAACTTTCTACATATGATATAAAGTTGTGAAATATTCCAATTCCTGACTTACCTTATCAAAATCTATAAAGACCACAGACAATATGTGCATGTACAACAGAACTGGAAGATCACGATATAACATTTACTGATCACAGCAAATGTGTTTTTTTTTTTTAAATAAAAAAATAATTATTTATTTTATTCTTCCTTTAACATTTCAATCACTCGTGACATAATGACTGTGCATTCCACATCCTCTTTCTTTACCAGCTTTGATAAAATAAAACATTGAATTTAGGGTACAATTGAAAGAGGAAATTATTTTGCATTTTCCGTGTAAGACATGACATACAACGAATTCCCACTCACGATGCATACTTTTATACTCTTACTCTCTAGGTTTACTACGCTGTATACGTAGTAAAATGTTCCAGTTTTAATACCTAAAGTTTGATATATTTCTTGAAACTGTCCCATAATATATTTTAAAAATTGAAGAAAGCGAAGGATGATCAACATACTGGTAATATTTTTTTAACAATGCGAACCGAATCAGTTTCGTTACCAAAATGCCAAATACATGTACTATACACTGTAATGAGAAAATATTTTGCGCTACAAAGGGCCAATGTTACGATCTGAGTTGAAAATTGAATCGGGGTTCATTTTCCAATTACGTTGAATATCGACCCGAGGGTGCTTTTCATCGTTCAAGAGCAACAAATGTAGGGCATTAAACAAGGGCCCCAAGAAATTCCCGAGGTTACTCGTTACTTACGGCCATTGAGCGGAGAGGGATGTTTTTCGTGCCAGCACCTACTGCGACACGGGACCAAGGATTATACGGTTTCATTCGAAGGACTGTTCTGCACGTCCCACGGTGGTATTCGAACCTGCGACGTAAGGATCAACTCCTTCCTTCTTGATTCTAGAGCAGACGCAGTAACCATTGCGTCACGCGGGCGACCAATTTGATTGATTTGATTGTACATATATGTTGTTTTGCGTCTCATTTAAGAATTTTTCACTCATATATTAGAGACGTATACCAGTGAAGGACTTCAAACTTGACCTTACCTGTAACACTTAGGGCCATTGAGCATTGAAGGGTCTTTATCTTGCAAACGCCTACTGTGACACAGGGTTTTAATTTTCAAGGTCGCATCCGAAGGATCAACAACTTTCACTTCGTAGTGCCAAGAACATTTGCAATTTTTTTTCTTGGGCCTGTCGCGATCGAGCTTCAAAGCAAACTCTCGATATTATAACATTTTTTATCACATGGACCTTCAATATACCCAGTATCAGGAAGAGAAAAAGCAAGCAGTATACCAATCATAGTAAACCATGAAACGTGAACATGAACCAGAAGAATCAGGTGTAAACACTGATATAAAAAAGAACCAGCGTCCATTACGTAAATCGTAACATAAAATCTTCCTTCTTCGTTGTCTTCATATATTTCATTGTTATTTATTGGGAAGAACTGAAGTAATAGCAAACACTAAACAGGGTCATAGGATTAAGTAACCATTACGAACTAAGAGCAGAGAAAAACATACCCTGAAAACATTATACACTTGTTATAGATGGGATGACGTGCCTCAATGAAGAAAACTTCCCGCGGTCGTGAGACGTTTGTCTTGATCTGATAAACAGAGTAACTAATTGACAAGAACTGATACACTAAAAGAGTAAAAAAGAAATAGCTAAACAATTTTTATATAAGTCAGTCAACAAGTTGTACCGGTATATACGAATATATGTCATTGCATTGACCATATAATTTGCGAATTGATTGTACCTTAGTAACATCATCTTTTTTTTCGGTGGCCTTGCTCGGTAAAGAAATTGACCACAACAGAAGATGTTCGTGAGATTTGAATGAAGTAGGAAAATTTGTTTTAACACAATTTTACAAGTGTCTAAATCAAATGTACAATGCCATCATACACTGTCCATCCTCAATAAAAATTCAAATATGAAACATGTCATACTCTGATGTGTTTACTCCAAATTAATGGGATAATTGGTATAAACTATGAATTTAAATGAATATTTATTTGATAACAAACATGCAATTTCCATATAAATTATATCTCGAACTAGAATTGAAGGCCACCACATTTATACTCTTTCATAAGATGGGTTTTATTTTGATACCATAATTATATAACAGATTTGTACTATTCCATAAGATGGTGTTTATTTTGTTACCATAATTGTATAACAGTCAATAAATAAATTAAAATTTTTTTAAAATGAAAAACTTCAATGAATAAATTGATGTTTTATAGATTTAAAGACCAGTAGGGTCTCTCTCTCTCTTTTTTTTATGAATTTTTAATTTTTAATCTTGAAATACTTAAAAGGCTCCTTTTCAGTGCTTCTGCCGAAATATCAGCCTAAGTAACAAAGTACTCACTAGACGCCAATAAAGAGTTGTCAGACGGAATAATTAGGCAATTATAAATTCATAATCAACTCAAGAAGAATAATTCACAAGAAAACATAGAATAAAACTTAACATAAAAAATTCATAAGGTGCATAATTTTACGCATTTCAATCCCCATGTGATCGTTTTACCCGAGTACATGTATATTGCAACAAATTAATGTACTATATATAAATGCTGATTTCAAACGATGTACTTTAGTGTAACGAGGTACTTTTGTGTACATGAAATATTTATAAAGACTCGACTTGCAAAATGTACCTGTGACATCTTTAGCACTCGGATATTGATTATAGGGAAGCACTTCTAGGGTGCATGTCATCATATAATTAGCAAGTGTAGTGTAATCTAAACTTTACTGTTGAGGATTTCGGAAGTAAGTAAATTAATCGCAAGTGACTCATTGAACATATTATCAAGTTACCCGTTTACTTAGTAATTATAGGAAGGCATTTGATATTCATTTAAAAGTTTTGTTCGTTTGTTAAAGGTCCTCTCTAGAAATTTTCACTCATGATTAGACACCCAAACTTGTTAATGGAAGAATGCAAATTTAGAACTACATACTAAATATATAAGGCCCTCGAGCAACGGGGAATTGTTTTCGTGCTAGCACTGTCTATTAAAATGTATGGAGATACCGAACAGTACTCAAACATCAGAAGTGGGTTCAGGTACCATGAAGGAGTGAGCATCCCCTGTCGACCAGTTGAAGCCATTCGGTTTCATATGAAATACGGTCTCAAGGTCCCGCAGCACGTTTCGAAATCGCGACGTAATGATCAACTCCTTATATACTGTTTCTCTATGGCAAACGCTCTAACCACTGCGCCATGCGGGAAAACCAAATATCCAAAGTAAGTTACTGCATGTGATTGAAGTTACCGAGAATTTCAAAGTAATGGACATACAAGATAAGCGACTAGTATCTAATCAACATATTAAGTACATATCAATTGTGTAAAGGTTCAAGCTTTTTACGTTACATTGTTCAATGTTAGGTTGTTGGATATCAAGAAAATACTAAGCTGGTATACAGTACTTCTAAAATAAATAATTTGGAGTCTCTCAATGAACATGTAGCAAAAAAAAATATCAAAACTGATGTATATCAAACATTTAAGATAACATGATGATATTAAATTTTTACCAATATTTATTGTTCAGTAAGACCTATTCCAAGGGTTGATCCAAAATTATTATCTATAAATTACAAAATCTTCTATAATCCTATATCAACAACAAAATATAACATACTAATGCTACTGTCTACTTAAAAAAATATGTAGATAGCGAACAGTATTCAACCATCAGAGGTGGGATCAGGTGCCAAGGAAGAGAAAACTTCCCCTGTCGACCTGTCGAACCCACCGTGTGCTCTTTGTCATGATCGGAAAAAAGAAAGAAAACTTAATGCGTAAGTAATGGACTAGCAGTTAGTCAGTCAGCATTTGACTTGATGATAGATTAATTGTTTTTGCCGACAATGTAATTGTATCGTCCAAAGAAAAAAAAATGAAATCATATGACTTCAAATGAGTTTGTTGATATCATTGTTTAATCAAGTTAATTGTTTGTCTCAAAGCTCTTCACCAATTTAAACATCATGATCACAAAAAGTATCACAAGCACTTGTATCGGATTTTTTTTTAAAATACTCAGTGTTATTATTAAACTTTTTAAACATATCGAACATTTTTCTTGTCACCAATGATCCAATGAAACAAAAGTACATCTTAAAATTAAATGTATCGACAAAATCATCCATAACCTATACGCCCACTTTAATTAAGTGTTTGAATTGTAAATATCTTAGTGTGAGATATCTTTTTTGTAGAACGCTATTTAACCATGCAATTCACACGACTGTTAAATCATAAAATCAGTGACACATCAGTGCAATATTTAGAAATGCAAGAACAGTATTTACTCAGAAAAATCAGGGACATCAATAAAGTTTTTATCATTTGCTCTTCATTGTACATTATGCCTTTGTTTCAGTCAAATTAATATCACCCGGAGTCCTAAAAATTCTTGTTAAAAAATTAGGGTTTTATATAGGTGGGTTGGTATCTTAAAAATTCTATTTTATAGACCCAATAGATGGACTTAATATGAAAGTATCCTGACATAATACAGATTCAAAGTTTGTTCATATTTAGGATCTTTTAATTAATATTTCCAAGACAATTTTGTCCCCATATGGCAGTCCAAACCTCGGATTAAAGATACAATATCAGAGCAAACTTGAATCCCCTCTGCATCAGGATTTGTTATATCAAAACTATGAACATGACCTTGCTTTGTTCAAAAACTCTTTTCTAACATACAAACTAGAGGTACTGTGAGCAATGAGCTCACTAAATGATACCCCGCCTCCCATATGTATAGTATGGCAGTGTCCGTGTTTTGCTATGGGAAACCCAAAATATGTGTCAGATCAAAAAGTAAAAATAAAAAAACTGCACAATGGCAATATGTAATAAAGATTCTGTGAAAGCTCCTCAAATTTCATATACCAGGTAGGTGAATGAGAGGAGTTGCAGGTAAGAGATGGGTGCCCCAAAGAGTAACAGACGGACGGACAGGACGTACATCCCGATTACTATATAACCCTCCCTTTTTTCAAGCGAGGGTATAATAATTTGGTGTAAGAATTTCCTATGATATCTTTGGAGGGTTGGACTATCATATGCATGTGGAAAAAAATTGTCTTGGGAATAGTTGTGAAAAGTGGAAAATAATTTCCTGTAAATATTAAATATATTAGCGCTCTCGATGGAGCAACAATGAATGACATAATTATATATATCCAAGGCACGTTTATCTTTTATCATTATTTAAAATAAAGACAACTATTACAATTATAGTTGCTAATGATTCTTTTGTATAAGATATGCATCCACAAATTTTAATTCCTCTTCATTATACAACTTACCTTTAGCTAGTTATGCCGGTTCGTCTGCAAAAGTGACACAGTTCGGAACTATAGTATAAATGTTAGACTATGGTATAATTTTAAAGCGCACATGAGAACGTTAGCTTTTTTGGCATTTATAAATATGAAATGTTATGAGAAAATTACACCAAAGCGTAACAGACGTACAGCTAGATGGACATACAGACGGGCGGACGGACATACCGATTACAGTTTACCCTCCCACTTTTCAAGCGGGGGGGGGGGGGGGGGGGGGGGGGGGGGGGGGGGGGGGGGGGGAGGTATAACAACTAAAATGTTTCTCGTGACAATACAAGATTTTTTGTATAACTCAAAGGAACAGTATATTTTTACATTGAATTTATCGTGTTAATTCGACATGGTGAATTAATACCATTAATTTTAATATAGAATTTTTCTGTTCTAGAAAAGTTGCTAATAAATGTATTATTCTGTATGTTTATTGCATCAGCTAGATGTATATGAACGTTAAAAATATTAAATTATTAAATAAATATATAAACTCTTCTTACATGTACCATGTAGAGACAAAAAATAATTATGCTTCTTTCTTACTACACGGTGTTTCCATCCTCACGATTTTGATAATTCAGAGTAAGAAAACTGCATTTATTTTCATTTGATATACACACATGTACTTTAAATTTTCCAATTATTGTAAAAAATGTATAGGTCGCCATGTTATTTAATATGCGAAACATAAATAAACAGAAGTGTATGTCAACATAAAAAATCGCACATTCTTTATAAACAGTATTATGAAAAATATGTAAAAACCGGTAAAATGCATATTTCTGATACTGAATGTGCCTAAATACTTCCTACTTATAAAATATTTTGAATTGTGAATATCAGGGAACCTATTTTACATCAGAAGTACAATAAAGCAAATGCCTGAATGAACAGACCTTAGAAGGAGTTAGTGCCTTGTCAACAATTTTAAAAGATTGAAACATTGATTAAATAAAGAAAATTTGCATTTTAAAAATTCTTTTACGTAACAATATTTATAATTACACCTATTGTAAAGCATTCTTCCAAAAGATATTGTTCTATTCGATACCCTGGTATGAATTTGAAATAATTACATTTTTTGCAAAAAACCTATGACATCATAGGAGGGTGGAATAACCTTATTGATCGTATCACTTGAGTTGTAATTTTTGAGTGGCGTATCAATATTGAGGAATTTACCTCCACCAGGATAGTTATATCTAGCAAAATGCTGATATTTTCTGATAAACATGATTTCCAGTAATTTAAATGTGGTGCAACGTGAAATACTGAGTATGATATGCCATTTTAATTTCTGGACTTGGTTAACCTCCAATCATTTGATAAACGACATTTGCCTCATTGAGTACCTTGAACGTTAAAGATTTGAAAAGAATGATCACTTATTATCATGGATGGGGAGAAGAAAAATATTCAAGAATTTTTTTGATTTTTCTAATTTTACAAATTCAGTATTCAGGTATTTTTTCCCCTTTTTTTAAACGTGGCTTTGATGTAATTACTAGTATCTTGTTTTTGAGAAATAAAAGAAATCACAATGCAATTGCGTTGACGTCATTCTTGTAAGGCACTGATGGAAACAGCACTCTTTTATATTAGTGATATATTATTAAAATGTGCTAATTTCAGTGAATTATAATTTTTATTTTAATAACTGTATTCACCTTCATCAACCATGGCTTTATGAAGAATTTGAACGATTTTACCAATGTATTCCATGTTAAACTCTGATTCCCCTTTTTTGGTCCCAATCTTCCCCTGAGATAATGATTTGAAAAAAAAAACTTGAATCTACACTACTCAAGGATGCTTCCATATAACTATGACCAATCACAACTTTGCTGTTCTCAATAAGAATTTAAAAGATTTTTTCTATGTAATCCTACTTTGATCACCTATAATGGCCCCACCCTTGCACCAGGGGTAATGATTGAACAACTTGAACCTTTACGACCAGAGGATGCTTCCATATAACTACCAGCATGACAAATCATGGCTTTGCTGTTCTTTAGAAGAATATTTTAAAAAGATTTTTTTCTATGTCAAATTAATATCACCTGGAGTCCTAAAAAAAAATCTTGTATAAAAAACGTAGGGTTTCATGTAGGTGGGTGGTGCATGTATCTTAAAAAATTCTATATTCTAGACCCAATAGATGGTCTTTATGTAAAATTTTGTTCAAATTTAGGATATTTTGATTAATATTTCCAAGACAATTTAGCCCCCATATATAAGACCAAACCTCCGATTAATGATACAATATCAGAGCAAACTTGAACCCCCTCTGCATCGGGATTTGTTATATCAAAACAATTAATATGACCTTGCTTTATTCAAAAAAATATTTTCTAACACAAAAAACTAGAGGTACTGTGAGCAATGAACTCACTAAATGATAACCCCGCATCCCATATGAATATTACGGCAGTGTCCGTGTTTTGCTATGGGAAACCCAAAATATGTGTCAGATCAAAAAGTAAAATAGACGGTGCACAAAAGCAATATGTTATAAAGTTTCTGTTAAAGTTTTATTAAATTTCATTCAATGGTATGAGAGGAGTTGCGGATAAGAGATGGGTACCCCAAAGCGTAACAGACGGACGGACATACATCCCGATTACTATATAACCCTCCCTTTTTTCAAGCGAGGGTATAATAATTTGGTGTAAGGATTTCCTACGATATCTTTGGAGGGTTGGACTACCATATGCATGTGGAAGAAAAAATGTCTTGGGAATAGTTGTGAATAGTGGAAAATTAGTTCCTGTAAATATTAAATATATTAGCGCTCTCGATGGAGCAACAATGAATGATATAATTATATATATCCAAGGCACATTTATCTTTTATCATTATTTAAAAAAAAACTATTACAATTATAGTTGCTAATGATTCTTTTGTATAAGATATGCATCCACAAATTTTAATTCCTCTTCATTATACAACTTACCTTTAGCTAGTTATGCCGGTATGTGTGCAAATGTCTGCACAGTACGCAACTATAGTATAAATGTTAGACTATGGTATAATTTTGTAGTGCACATGAGAGTTAGCATTTTTGGCATTTATAAATATGAAATGTTTTGAGAAAATTACACTTGTATACTTGCATAGTCTCAAGCAGCTCAAATAAAAAGAGGATAAGTGTATTCTTGTTGAATATATGTTTTTTTTCTGTATATTATACGTACAAAAAGTGCTTCACGAGTGTCTGTTATTGCTTTACTGAACATTACATTAGCTAATAAATTATAATAGAAAGTAACTATCTCTATAGCTAATCTTAGTCCTTCTCTGAATAATCTACTACATTGTATAATGAGGAAGAAATTTGTAATGAACTGTGAATGAACAACTACAATGTATCTCATGACAATGAAAGATTTTTTTATATAACTCAAAGGAACAGTATATTTTTATATTTATCGTGTTAATTCAACATGGTGAATTAATACCATTAATTTCAATATAAAATTTTCTGTTCTAGAAAAGTTGCTAATAATTGTTTCATTCTCATTTCTGTATGTAAATAGCATCAGCTAGATGTATATGAACTTTTAAAATATTAAGGAAGGTCTAGACTTTTACGGATCCGGTTCTAATCTTATACACCAATATAAAATTCTGATTATCACTTTTTTTTGTAATAAAATATTTTGGTTGCTTGAAAATAATTAAATAAGTATATCTTTATCAATTATAATGTAAATTTGAATATAAAGCATTTAATATATACTATTCATAGAAATTAACACTTTACACTTTGTCCAGAGGATTTATATGCTTTTAGCACATACACAGACACAAAATTCTTAATTGCCTTTATGAAACTAAACCCCTCTTATTTTTTTTTTAAACAAACTAACTTGAGATCGATTTTTGTAGATTTTAGGCCTATATTCTCTTTTTAAATTTTACTTTCGTTTTAAATTTTGTAAAAAATGATTGAAAACAATTGATATTCCAAAAATGGGGGTATACGTGTTCAAAGCGCTGTTTTGTTAACATTTTCGGGTCAATCATAATAAAGTTTGTATATTTGTAAACCTTAGATATAATTCTTACTAATTTTAAAGAAAACATGGCATGTAAACAAATTAGATTTTGAGAATGATTTAAAATAAAGATATTTTGAGATTTTATTCTAAACGACGTGGACAGATTCAACATCAATTTGTTAATGTTTTCCAGGAAAAATTTCAAATATTCTCCTGGCAAATGAATGTTTTTTTTGTTTCCACAAGTTTTGTTATAAATTTGATGTGATTTGAGGCCTAGCTAAAAAGAATACGATATCACACTTCTTTATGTTAAATTTTGGCTGTTGGATTTTTAGAGGTATGTACTCCGAGACATGTTGCATGAAAATTAACCTGCACAGATATGTCTTTTATGGGTGTTTTAGTTAGTTCATGAGTTATTCAAGGTAATCAAGTTAAAAAATGATCAGTTTGACAGAAAATTTTGAAAGTAAGGACCTACCTTGAATTACTTAAATATATGAACTCTTCTTACCAGGTAGAGACAAAAAATATGCTTCTTTCTTACTACACTAATACGTCATGTATGTAAATTGACGAAAACATTTAATGAACTTACATAAGGCTAGCTAAACTATACACTTTAATGATCGTATCACTTGAGATGTAATTTTTGAGTGACGTATCAATATTGAAGAACTTACCTCCACCAGAATAAAGTTATTTTTAGCAAAATGCTGATTTTTTTTCCTGATAAACGATTTCCAGTGATTTAAATGTGGTGCTACGTGAAATATGACATGCCATTTTAATTTCTGCACTTGTTAAATCTCCAACCATTTGGTAAACGACATATGCCTCATTGATTACCTTAAACATTCAAGATTTGAAAAGAATGATCACTTATTATCATGGATGGGGAGAAGGAAAATATTCAAGAATTTTTTTGATTTTTCTTATTTTACAAAATCAGTATTCAGGTATTTTTTCCTTTCTTTAAACGTGGCTTTGATGTAATTAATATCTTGTTTTTGAGAAATAAAAAAATCACAATGCTATGGCTTTGACGTCATTCTTGTAAGGCACTGATGGAAACAGCACTCTTTTATATCAGTCTGTGATATATTTTAAAAATGTGCTAATTTCAGTGATTTTTTATTTTTAATTTAATTACAGCTACTGTATTCACCTGGAAATACACAAAAAACACAACATACTCTTCAAGCAGGGAGGGTGTGCGTGAAAATCTGACAATGCATGGGAAAGGATGTTACTTTCTTTAAGAACTTATTTTGTGTAGTCATATCAAATGGAGATTAAAAAATCCTAAACTGTATATTGATCTATTCTAATGTGCATAAAACAAGAGGTCCCAGGGTTACATCGCTCACCTGAGCAACTATAAGCCAGGTAAAAGCAAAAATCAGTTGAGTATTGAAAAGTTTAAATATACAAATATGATATAAAAGTGGTTACGAGGAAGGAAGGGGGGGGGGTATTTAAACTAACTTTAATCTACACTTCCTAAGAATGTTTTTGAATTAAAATGAAATATATTTGCTTTGTTGTTTATTGTTATGATCCACTTTAATTATGCTTTTAAATTAATGATCAATCATGGCTTTGTGAAGAATTTTAACGATTTTTCCAATGTATTCCTATGTTAAACTCTGATACCCCATTTTGGCCTTAATCTACCCTTTTGGGCCAAGATTTGAAAAAAACTTGAATCTACACTAGTCAAGAATGCTTCCATATAACTATGACGAATCACAACTTTTCTGTTCTCAAGAAGAATTTTAAAGATTTTTTCTATGTAATCCTACTTTGATCACCTATAATGGCCCCATCCTTGCTCCAGGGGTCATGATTGAACAAACTTGAATCTTCACTACCAGAGGATGCTTCCATATAACTGACAAATCATGGCTTTGCTGTTCTTGAGAAGAAGATTAAAAAAAAATTCTATGTCAAATTAATATCACCTGGAGTCCTAACTTAAAAAACTTAGAGTTTTATACAGGTGGGTAGGTATCTTAAAAATTCTATTTTCTAAGTGATGGACTTTATGTGAAAGTTTCCTGACATAATACAGATTCAAAGTTTGTTCATATTAAGGATCTTTTAATTAATATTTCCAAGACAATTTTGTCCCCATATGGCAATCCAAACCTCCGATTAATGATACAATATCAGAGCAAACTTGAACCCCCTATGCATCCGGATTTGTTATCTATTAAAACTATTAATATGACCTTGCTTTATTATACCCCCCGCTTGAAAAGTGGGGGTATATAGTAATCGGTATTTCCGTCCGTCCGTCCGTCTGTACGTCCGTCCGTCCGTCTGTTACGCTTTGGGGTACCCATCTCTTATCCGCAACTCCTCTCATACCACTGAAGGAAATTTAATGAAACTTTCACAGAATCTTTATTACATATTGCCATTGTGCACCTCCTATTTTACTTTTTGATCTGACATATATTTTGAATTTTACAGAGCAAAACATGAATACTGCCATTATATTCATATGGGAGGCGGGGGGTATTATTTAGTGAGCTCATTGCTCACAGTACCTCTAGTTCAAAAACTGTTTTCTAACACACCAACTCGAGGTACTGTAAGCAATGAGCTCACTAAATGATACCGCCGCATTCCACATGAATATTATGGCAGTGTCCGTGTTTTGCTATGGTAAACCCAAAATATGTGTCGAATGAAAAAGTAAAATATAGGAGGTGCACAATGGCAATATGTAATAAAGATTCTGTGAATGTCACATCAAATTTCATTCAGTGGTATGAGAGGAGTTGCGGATAAGAGAATGGTATCCTAAAGCGTAACAGACGGAGGTACAACGAGACGAACAGACGGGCGGACGCACATCCCGAATAATATATACCCTCCCACTTTTCAAGCGGGGGTATAATAATATGGTGTAAGAGTTTCCTCTGGTATCTTTGGAGGGTTAGACTACCATATGCATGTGGAAAAAAATGTCTTGGGAATAGTTAGGATTTGTGGAAAATTAGTTCCTGTAAATATAAGCGCTCTCGATGGAGCAAGAATGAATGATATACAATGTACATGTAATTATATACTGGTATATCCAACGCACATTTATCTTTTATCATTAACTGGTCACGGTAGCCTAGTAGTAGAAGGTTCGCTTCGTGATCGGGAAGCCCGGGTTCGATTCTCGTTCGCGGCGCCGCGTCAAACCTGACGTAAACATAAGTAGTGACTGTTCCTTCGCCAAGCGCTCAGCACTAGAAGTGAAAGTCACGGGTCTTTAGGATATGACCTTAACAAGAGGCCCATGGGCCACATCGCTCACTTGAGAAGCTTTGACATTCTGTTCTTTACCAGATTTCCCCCTTGTAATACATTATGTATCCCCACCCTACCCCACTGATCATAATTAAGACATTTTGAAATCAACACTACCCCAGGATCCTTCCATGTGCAAATAAGTTTCAGCTTTTCTGGATCAGTGGTTCTTGAGAAGAAAATTTTCAAAGATTTTTCCTATATATTTTTATGTAAAACTTTGATTACCAATTGTGGCCCCACCCTTCCGCCGGGGGTCATGATTTGAACAATTTAGAATCTACACTATACCAGGATGCTTCCACATAAGTTTCAGCTTTTCTGGCCCAGTGGTTCTTGAGAAGAAGATTTTCAAAGATTTTTCCTATATATTTCTATGTAAAACTTTGATTCCCCATTGTGGCCCCGCCCTTCCCCCTGGGGTCATGATTTTTTAGAACTTAGAATCTACACTATCCCAGGATGCTTCCACATAAGTTTCAGCTTTTCTGGCCCAGTAGTTCTTGAGAAGAAGATTTTCAAAGATTTTCCTATATATTTCTATTTTTATTCCCCATTGTGGCCCCACCCTTCCCCCGGGGGTCATGATTTGAACAATTTAGAATCTACATTACCCTAGGATGCTTTCACATAAGTTTCAGTTTTTCTGGCCCAGTAGTTGTTGAGAAGAAGATTTTCAAAGATTTTTCCTATATATTTCTATGTAAAACTTTGATTCCCCATTGTGGCCCCGCCCTTCCCCCGGTGGTCATGATTTGAACAATTTAATATCTACACTACCCTAGGATGCTTTCACATAAGTTTCAGCTTTTCTGGCCCAGTGGTTCTTGAGAAGAAGATTTTTTAATGACCCCACCCTATTTTTGTCTTTTCTTGATTATCTCCCCTTGCGAAGGGATATGTCCCTTCATTTTAACAATTTAAATTCCCCTTTACCCAAGGATGCTTTGTACCAAGTTTGGTCAAAATTGGCCCAGTGGTTCTTGAGAAGAAGTCGAAAATGTGAAATGTTTACAGACGGACAGACAGACGGACGGACGACGGACAAAATGTGATAAGAAAAGCTCACTTGAGCCTTCGGCTCAGGTGAGCTAAAAACGTAGGTCCCGTGTCACGGTAGGCGTTGGCACGATATAGAACCGTCACTGCTCAATGGCACTGAGTGCCAAGTATAGGTCTAAATTTGAAGCCCTTCACCGGCAAACGGTGACGTCTCCATATAAGTAAAAAATTCTCGAGTGGGACGTTAAACAAGATACAATTAATCAATTAATCTTTTATCATTATTTGAAATAAAAACAAACTATTACAATTATAGTTGCTAATGATTATTTGTATAATATATGCATCCACAAATTTTAATTCCTCTTCATTATACAACTCACCTTTAGCTAATAATGCCGGTATGTCTGCATATGTGACATAGTACGCAGCTAGTATAAATGTTAGACTATGGTATAATTTTATAGCGCACATGAGAACGTCAGCATTTCTGGCATTTCTATGAAATGTTTTGAGAAAATTACATTTGTATACTTGAATAGTCTCAAGCAGCTCAAATAGAAAGAAGATGCGTGTATTCTTGAATATATTTTTTTCTGTATATTATACGTACAAAAAGTGCTTCACGAGTGTCTGTTATTGCTTTACTGAACATTATATTAGCTATTAAATTGAACTAGGAAGTAACTGTCCCTAATCTTAGTCCTTCTCTGAATAATCTACTACATTGTATACGGTAGTAAGGAAGAAATTTGTAACGAACTGTGAATGAACAACTACAATGTATCTCTTGACAATGAAAGATTTTTTTATATAACTCAAAGGAACAGTATATTTTATATTGAATTTATCGTGTTAATTCAACATGGCTAATTAAAGGGGCATAGACACAATTTCAATTAAAATTTCAAACTTTATTTTTCCATTTTTACAAATATTTAATGATATTTAATGATCATCAAAACTTTGAATGTCTGTTTCCCTAGCTGATACAAGACAGTTTTAGAGTTCCAAACCTTTGTTATGTAAACAAGGCCTGTGTTATGATTTTGTTTACATAGTTAAATACATAGGTTAATATACTAATATATGTTCGTTCAAAGTAGATAATTTCAAATAAAAGTTAATTTTAAAAATGATGCGACAGTTACTATTGATTTGCTGAATCTCATTTTGTTATAAATTATTAAAATTGGTTTTAAAGATTCAGTTGAACTGTGTCCTTGCTCCTTTAATACCATAATTTCAATATAGAATTTTCTGTTCTAGAAAAGTTGCTAATAAATGTATCATTCTGCATGTAAATAGCATCAGCTAGATGTATATGAACTTTTAAAATACTATAATAAATATATAACCTTTTCTTACCAGGTAGAGACAAAAAATATGCTTCTTTCTTACTACACTAATACGCCATGTATGTGAATTGACAAAAACATTTAATGAACTTACATAAGGCTAGCTAAACTATACACTTTAATGATCTTATCACTTGAGATGTAATTTTTGAGTGACGTATCAAAATAGAAGAATTAACCTCCATCAGAATAAAGTTATTTTTAGCAAAATGCTGATTTTTTTCCCCCGATAAACATGATTTTCAGTAATTTAAATGTGGTGCTACGTGAAATATGACATGCCATTTTAATTTCTGCACTTACTTTCAGCATCTTCGCTAGCCAAGGGTTTCCGATCCGATACCTTCTCTAGTTGTAGTGTAGGTATCGGATCGGAAACCCTTGGCTACGGAAGATGTACTTTCAGTGATTTTTAATTTTTATTTTAATAACTTTATTCACCTGGAAATACACAAAACACACAACATACTCTTCAAGCAGGTTGGAAGGGGGGGGGGGGTCTGACAATGCATGGGAAAGAAGGGGGTTACTTTCTTTAAAAACTTATTTTGTATAGTCTTATCAAATGGAGATAAAAAAAATCCAAAACTGTATATTGATCTATTCTAATGAGGTAGCAGCTTAAAACAAGAGGCCCAGGGGCCACATAGCTCACCTGAGCAATTAGCCAGGTAAAAGCAACAAGAGGCTCACAGGCCTTATAAGTCACCGGAGTATCATGTAACAACTTTTCAACAATTGAATTTTGTTTGTGTTTTAAACCAGAGGCCATGAAATTCACAATTCTGAAAGAGGTACAATTGCTTATCATAATTATATACTTAGCATGTTTGCTCTAGTTACTTAATACCCAGAGGTAGTTCAGAGTAACAAAGAGAAAATGCACTTCCATTTTATAACCAGTTGTGCATCCAACCCCATAGGAACCACTGACACTGGGGCTTCATATTTCTTAATTTTATCATTAATTCTATTCCATCATAAATGGTTTATTAATACAAAAGAGCAGATTTGAAAGCATTAATTTATTTTCAGACTATGTCCACCACCCCACTCCTGATACCCCTGACCCAGGGTGCATGTAATTAACCATTTTGCTAGATGCACCTTTCTTCGTCATAAATATATATACCCCGGGTATTAAGATCATTGGCATAATACCCAGGAGCAAATGAAAAGAATTCATGCATTTTCACTATATAATCATTAGAGCCCCGCCCTAACACCAGAACACCTGACCCAGGGGCCATGAAATTGACAATTTTAGAAGAAGCATCCTTCCTCATCATAACTATGTTCATAGTTCATTGGTTTAATACCCAGTAGCAGTTAAGAAGATTTTTAAAGAATCAATGTATTTTCACTATATAATCAAAAGAGCTCCGCCCTAACACCACAACCCCCAACCCAGGGGCCATAAAATTCATAATTTTGGAAGAAGCACTCTTGCTCAACATAACTCATCATAGGAGCAGAGAAAAAGATTTTTAAAGAATTAGTGCATTTTCACTATATAATCATTAGAGCCCCGCCCTAACACCAGAACACCTGACCCAGGGGCCATGAAATTGACAATTTTAGAAGAAGCATCCTTCCTCATCATAACTATGTTCATAGTTCATTGGTTTAATACCCAGAAGCAGTAAAGAAGATTTTTAAAGAATCAATGTATTTTCACTATATAATCAAAAGAGCTCCGCCCTAACACCACAACCCCCAACCCAGGGGCCATAAAATTCATAATTTTGGAAGAAGCACTCTTGCTCAACATAACTCATCATAGGAGCAGAGAAAAAGATTTTTAAAGAATTAGTGCATTTTCACTATATAATCATTAGAGCCCCGCCCTAACACCAGAACACCTGACCCAGGGGCCATGAAATTGACAATTTTAGAAGAAGCATCCTTCCTCATCATAACTATGTTCATAGTTTATTGGTTTAATACCCAGAAGCAGTGAAAAAGATTTTCAAAGAATCAATGTATTTTCACTATATAATCAAAAGAGCTCCGCCCTAACACCACAACCCCCAACCCAGGGGCCATAAAATTCATAATTTTGGAAGAAGCACTCTTGCTCATCATAGCAGCAGAGAAAAAGATTTTTAAAGAATTAGTGCATTTTCACTATATAAACAATAGAGCCCAGCCTTAACACCAGAACCCCTGACCCAAGAACCATGAAATTCACAATTTTTTCAGAGGCACTCTTGGTCATCATAACTATGCACTTGGTTCTTTTGTTTAATACCAAGGGGCAGAGGAGAAGATTTTCAAAGAATTTATGTATTTTCACTATATAATCAAAAGAGCTCCGCCCTAACACTAGAACTCCTCACTCAGGGGCCATGAAATTCACAATTTTCGAAAAGGCACTCATGGTCATCATAGCTACTGCAAATCACTTTTTATACACAAGAACTTCATTTTCGCGTAATCTCGAGAAAATTTCATTCTCGCGTATCATAAAATTTCTTAAGACTATATAGAGCAATGACCACAATTCGTGAAAATTTTGTCTCGCTAATAAAGAGTCAATTACTATCTCGCGGAAATAAGATGTCGTGAAAATTAAGTGATCTACAGTATGTACTTGGTTCTTTTGTTTAATACCCAGGAGCAGAAAAGAAGAATTTCAAAGAAGTAATGCACTATTACTATATGATCTATTTAGCCCCACCCTAACACCAGAACCCCTGACCCAGGGGTCATGAATTTCACAATTTGTTAGAGGACTCAATGCTGATTACAATCATGCCAACAGTTTGATTGCTTGATGTCCATAAGTAAAGAAGAAGATTTTTGTAGATTGCATTAATTTTAGTTGTTTTGGCCCCACCCCTCAGGCCCCAGGAGGGCAGGGACCATGAAATTCACAAGTTTTGTTCCCCTTCACCCATAGATACTGTATACCAAATTTGATTGAAATTGGTTCAGTGGTTCCAGAGAAGAAGCTAAAAATCCTCATAAATTTACAACCGACAAACAACATACGATGGACGACGGTGGACGAAAACAGATAGCAATAGGTCAATTAAATTAACTCAGTTGAGTATTGAAAAGTTTAAATATAATATAAAAGTAGTTACGAAGATGGAAGGGGGAGTGTATTTTAACTAACTTTAATCTACACTTACTAAGAATGCTTTTGAATATGATACAATGGTTTTGTTGTTTATTGTTATGAATCACTTTTATGATGCTTTTAAATTGATGATCAATCATGGCTTTATAAAGAATTTTAACGATTTTTCCAATGTATTCCAATCTACCCCTGGGGGTCATGATTTGAAAAAACTTGATTCTACACTACTCAAGGATGCTTCCATATAACTATGACCAATCACGACTTTGCTGTTCTCAAGAAGAATTTTAAAGATTTTCTCTATGTAATCCTACTTTGATCAGCTATAATGGCCCACCCTTGCTCGGGTACAAGTCAAAACGGCACCTGGTGAAAACGGCACCTAGGAAATATGCAAAACGGCACTTGAGAGTTGTCAAAACGGCTTCACGTTTTCACTAGGTGCTGTTTTCACCAGGTACCGTTTGAACCATAATTCTGCTCGGGTACAAGTCAAAACGGCACCTAGGAAATATGCAAAACGGCACTTGAGAGTAGTCAAAACGGCACTTTAGAAAAGTCAAAACGGCACTTTTTTTTATTTTGAGGATTTAATATTGTTTATACAGAAAATGGATCTTTATATTACATTTTTAGTAAACAATGTGCATAATTATTATTATTAATCAATAAAGATGTTCACAAAAATATTTTAGGAAAAAAATAGACTAAATTCATTTGAAAATTATTATACTTTTGTACAGTACGTGGTTAGATTTTTTTTAAATGTACTTCTTTAAATTATATGTCTAATATTTTCTACAAAAGAGATCAAAGTCCAAATTATATTATTATGATCTTTTGAAATAAAAAAATTATATAGTAATGCAAATATGTACACATGGTATACTACTCTGTTTGGGGCTTGCCAGTCACAGTTGACTAATTAGAAGCCATGCAGTTAGAGTATGTTTACTTAGAATACACTTGTAGGAATAAGAACAAAAGACCATTTCACACCTTCCCTTCAATGATCTGCTGATCATCAATTTGCAATCATATACAGTTACTATTGTGTATTTCTTGACAATATGTCAAAAGGATTGTATACAAGTTAAGAAAACTTAGATATATTCCTCTCTAAACTGTACATAAAATCTAAATAGCCATACAACATTTCCTATTAAGTTTTTTACAATATGAAACCTGTACATGTATAGAAGAACAGAAGAATATCAATTCATTTATATTTAATAATATTGATTAAATATTAAGATGATACAATGTTGATATTGTTACAAATAATAATTTCCATAGATGATAAAATGATGGTGTTATTGTTTATAATATTGTTTTGAAAATAACATTGTATTTAAAAACAATGCTGTTATTTCATTAATTAACAAGAGGCCCAAGGGCCTTGAATCACTCTTCTGATAAATTGTACAACCTATCACTTCTATTTGAAGCCTCTAACCCTAAGTATTCTAAGAGCCAAGTTGCATCAACTGACAAAGTTTGATGATTCTTAGCCAATTATAACTGAAGATATTTTAATAAAGCTATTAAAAAAAAACATAAGTAGGTCACAATGACCTACTTTAGGATTGAAGTTTTCTGAGGACTCAAGATGCATTAATAAACAAAGATTGAAGATTCTAAGCCAATAAGTATGTGAGATAGTCAAAAGTAAGTCACTTTGACCTACTTTTTCATCTACATTCTCGGAAAAACCAAAATGCATCAACTGACAAAGTTTGATTATTCCAAGCCAATAAGTACTGGAGATACTTAATTATAGCCATAAAATGTTAAAAGTAGGTCACTGTGACCTAATTTTTAGTAGGCGATTTTCGAAAGCCCAAAATACATCAACTGACAAAGTTTGATGATTCTCAGCCAATATGTATCCGAGATATTCGAAAGTAGGTCACCATGACCTACTTTTTGGTCATCACTCTCCGAAAACCCACAAAGTTTGATGATTCTAAGCTTATAAATACCTAAGATACTTAAATAAAGCTATAAAATGTCAAAAGTAGGTCACCGTGACCTACTTTTTGGTCGTCACTCTCCGAAAACCCAAGATGCATCAACTCACAAAGTTTGATTTTTCTTAGCCAATAAATACCGAAGATACTTAAATAAAGCCATAAAATGTCAAAAGTAGGTCACCGTGACCTACACTTTAGTCAACATTTTTCAAAGTCCCAAGATGCATCTGCTGACCAAGTTTGATGATCGTAGGTCTGAAGGTAATCAAAATATGCCTTTTAAACAATATGAAAACATATGCCTGCAAAATTCAAAAAGTAGGTCAGAGTGACCTACTTTTTCATAAATATGTTTTAAGGTCCCAAGATGCATCAATTTACAAGATTTGATGATTCTAACCCTCTCAGTGTCTGCAATAATGGGATTAAATGTTTTAAAAAGGATAAGTCATAAAGTTCAAAAAGTAGGTCACGGTGACCTACTTTTAAGTTGATGTTGTTCAAGGACCCAAGATGCATCAACTAACAAAGTTTGAAGATCATAGGCCTTAAAGTGTCCAAAATATGCCTTCAAATCAATTTGAAAACAAATGCCCGCATAATTAAAAAGGTAGGTCACTGTGACCTACTTTTGATTTAACATGATGTGAAGTCTTAAGATGCATCAACTTACAAGATTTGATGATCCTAGTCCTTATAGTAAGCAAAATATAAACGTTTTTATCAATTGTAAATTTAGGTCAACTTTGAAGTGACCTTGAGACCACGCCCTTTGCCCCAGGGTCATGCCTTGAACAATTTTTAATCTTCAACATATTCTGATCCTTGTGTGTAAGTTTGGTGAAAATCTGCCTGGTGGTTCTGGAGAAGAAGATTTTTTAGCAACCAGTACTTTTCGTTTTGTTTTCCTGATTATCTCCCCTTGTTTTAGGGTCCCAACCCTTATTTTAGTATAAATGGTAGCCCTTGGGCCAAGGATACCCTGTGACAAATTTGACACTGATTGGCCAAGGCGTTCTTGAGTTATGGCCCATTTTCTAAAAAGTTAACGCACACCGCACACCGCACGACGCACACCGCACAAATGGCCATAGCATTAGCTCTTTGAGCCTTTGGCTCAGAAGAGCTAAAAAAAAGGAGACTAAAAGATGAAGATACGGAATTGGGATATCTTAAGGAATAATATGAATAAAAATAATTTCAAATTTGATATTCAAATGTATGAATCTGTGGAGAAAAGTATGTATATGCATAAGTTCATACAGAATTTAATCATATATATATCACTGAGATTTCATAAAAACTTATTTAATACAGTGTATACATGAATTAATTGTTTTCTTGGAAAAAATGGACCCTCACCCTCCCAGAAGAAAAAAGAAATATAATATATCTTTATATATACTCACACACAAATACTTATCAATATGTATATCAAATTATCATTGCATATATATTTTTTTTTATAAGTGCCGTTTTGACCAAGTACCGTTTTCACTAAGTGCCGTTTTGACCAAGTGCCGTTTTGCATATTCCAAGTGCCGTTTTCACATGGTGCCGTTTTCACCAGGTACCGTTTGAACCATAATTCCCCTTGCTCCAGGGGTCATGATTGAACAAACTTGAATCTTCACTACCAGAGGATGCTTCCATATAACTATGACTATTCATGGCTTTGCTGTTCTTGAGAAGATTTTTAAAGATTTTTTCTATGTATTCTTAAGTTAAACTTTGATCCCCCTTTGTGCCCCCCTTTCCCAGAGGGTCAAGTTTGATTGGCCCAGTGGTTCTTTAGAAGAAGAATGTGAAAAGTTTACTACAACGACAACAACAATGAAGACAACGCCAACAATGCCAGACAACGGACAAATTTTGATCAGAAAAGCTGACTTGTGCCTTCGGCTCAGGTGAGCTAAAAACATGAGATAACATTCAAATACTTGTATGACAAATATATGGTACAATGTAATAGATTAGGGTTAGGGTTAGGGGCTAGGGTTAGGGTTATGGGTTGGGGTAAGGGTTAGGGTTAGGGGCTAGGGTTAGGGTTAGGGGCTAGGGGGTTAGGGTTAGCACTCACTTGACCCACTTATTCCCTCCACCAATCAGAATCCAGAAGTTTTGACCTCATTTGCATAAAAAGTGCACTCAGTTGACCCGTCTATCTAGACCGTTTATACTACTAACCTAATAATAATTTCCCTAGAAATTTAGCTTTTAAAATGTATTCATTTTATTGACGAGTATATGTTGGCGTTACTATCCATATTTTTAATGTAGATATAATCCCATGAATATGAGGGAAAATTTAGTTCTATTCTTTTTATTACAAATAACCATATTCTCATCTGAAAGTTTGTACACCAAATAATCAGTCTTCTTTTCAATGTAGTCTAGATATTCTAATTTTAATCTAGGTGTATTAATGATCGTTTCCTTTCAAAATTAATACAAAAATGATTTTTACATAACAAAATTATTTCAACATTGCATATTATTAATTGATTTTCTGATGGTTTTCGTCGATTCAGCCAGATTTAGCGGGAGCTTGCTTATAACATTTGCATACATGTTTGAATTATAGGTAGGTCAGTTTAATAAAAAGTGTCCATGCATTAATTGAAATTTCTACAAAAAAAGGAAAACATAAATTAAGCAACTTTAGTTATCATAATTTAAACTCAATAAATTAGTTTAATGTGTTAGAAAACAGAATGTGTAATTCATCCTTATACTTGTTTTAATAGTTGGGATACTTCTATAAAGCTTACGATGTGGTTTCGGTATTGAAATCATTGTCAGCAGCTATCAAACTAATCATTTTAATATCTTTTGGAATCATTGTTTAAGCACTATTGAAATCAATATTTCAATCACTTCTGAAATCTATATTTTAATCACTATTGAAATCTTTATTTCAAAAGTGAACATTATTTGAATAGTGGTTACAACCTATGTTTGGTATTGAAATTCACTCAACCAATAGTGGTCCTATTTCAATAGCGGTTGCAACCTGTGTGTTATTGAAATGAACTCTCAACCACTATTGAAATAATTACTTCAATAGTGGTTGCAAAAGGCCCGGGTTTTAGCATTTTATTGATACGAAATAACTCTGATTAATTGATTGTTCATTATACGAGGGTTGTCCCAGAAAAACGCGAACTTTTTAAATATTTCAAAAACTATCGGACCAATTATTTTCATTTTTAGTACGATGATGGAAAATTACCCCTTTTCTTAAATAAAACAAAAAAATTAATTCTATGTTGTCAACTACCTATGAAAAGGGCATTTAAAGGGTGTTAGATATTGGTTGTCGGCGCACGGCAATTTTTTCACTCAAAACAAAATTATTGTTAACCGGGTTTTCTTTATTACGGGTTTATTATGATGCATATTATGAAAAGAAATATATCAATACAAAACTAGATAATCTCGCGCACTTACCTGTAAAAATTCATTAAAATGACGTCATAAACGGCAATAATATGACTTTAATTATCCAAAATCCTATCGTTTAAAATTATCAAAAATGGCGACTTCAGCGGATAATGCGGCGCACCGAATTATTATTCAGTACTGCGTTGAGCGAGGTATGACCCCTATACAGACTAAAAAAGATATGGAAACAATAGAAAGACACAAACACGTGTCTAGGACTTTAGTGTACACATGGCACAAAAGATTCAAGAAAGGCTGGACTGGTGATCCAATGAAAGAGGCGCGGGGAAGACCATCAAAAAGTGATGACAAGTTGAAGAGTCGGGTTTTGGACCTTATCCGGGAAGACCGACGTTTAACTGTTCGTGAAGTCGGTGACATAATCGGTGTGGGGAAATCGTCTGTTCAGAGGATTCTTTCTGATCTTTCGATGACAAGAGTATGTGCGAGATGGGTCCCTAGACTACTAACGGAAGAACAAATGCAGTGCAGACTTTCTTCGTCAAACGAATTTTTAAAATTCCAAAGAAAAGATGACGAATTTCTAAAGAAAATCATCAACCATGGACGAAACTTGGCTGCATTATTTTGAGCCTGAAGGAAAGCGTCAGTCAAGTGTTTGGAAAACCCCCAGCACGCCGCCTCCAAAAAAAAGCTAAAGCTGTTAAGTCCATGGATAAAGTCATGTTCATGTTCTTTATGGACAGCCAAGGCATTATCTTATCTCACGCAGTGCCAAATGGAACAACAGTAAATGCTGCATATTATTCTAAGGTTATTATACAAAATACTATAAGATTTCATATATAAAATATTTAAAGTTATATTCAAGAAGTTGTGCGGGGGGGGGGGGGGGGGGAGCTTTTTTTTTTTTTAATTAAGATTCTTTAAAATAAAAATGAAATGATCATCTGTTTTATGAAAGAAAATTATATCGTTGTTTGAAACGTTTAAGGTCACTGAAAATTAATAAGGAAAAAATCTTGATCATGAACTTATCTTTTAAGGTTGTCCGCCGTGATTTTCTCCATGCTTTGCGGAAAAAAAGACCGGTTTTGGCAAACAGCATGGAAGAGTTAATTTATCATCACGACAATGCTCCAAGTCACAGGGCAGAGGAAACGGAACTGGAATTTGACCTCTTGGGATTTCGGAGACTCAAACATCCGCCCTACTCGCCGGACCTCGCTCCCCTGGATTTTGCGTACTTTCCAGCCTTGAAAGGACATTTACGAGGACGTGTATGTAGCACGTCACTATCATAAATGAATTACAGAAAGTATAATCCATGATCCTAAAACATATCTTTCTGCAGATATCCAAAAGAGTACTGGATTACCAAAGAAACATATAATGGACGCACTTCTCTCTCTGCTCCAAAATTTGTATTGTTTGATGGACGTTTGAGCTTGAGCACTGTTTGTTATCTCCATACATATCATTGTGGCAATAACAACAGTACATAACATCAACAGATTTATTGCAAATTATTTTTTAAAAGCAGTTTAAAATTACATCACATGAACTAAAAGAAAAATACTTTACAATGTGAAAATAATTACTAGTATTTAGCCAAATTAAAATGAGACAATTTGGAATGTTAAAAATAATTGTTTTACTTCATATTAAAAGGTTTTTCAGTCATATAAAAAAAACATACTATACACAATGCTAATGGGGCACATCAAGCATTAGATATTCCATTATTATGCAAATACATAATGATTTTAAAAATACTGTAAACCAACTATTATTGCGTCATCTTTTGTGATTCGTCAATTTGAAATCTATCTGCAACGATTAATTTTTGGGACTGATAAAATATTTTCTACAAATACAAACTTAAAGCAAAATAATGGTTCACAGGGATTAATATTTGCGAGAAAAAATATGTTGAGAAACTCACGCATATATTTATAGCACATGGATAAAAGTTGTTTAACAGTAACTGAAGTCTTTCTGTGTTGTTACATTGTCAACAATCCATTTCTGATCTAGACCAGTGAGAGATAAACATCTTGTTGAATTCAGTAAGTATAATGTCCAGTATGAAGAGGAATGGGGTCTCTTAGTTAGTGTCGTTTTTTGCTACAATGGTCACCAATAACAACAATCTCCATTAATGTAGCTATTAGGCGATACCTATCTTAAAGGGGTCATACAGTGATTAACATAATGTTTTTCTAACATCTCAGCTCAGTAAGGCTTAAAATCAATTTGAAAACTCTCATGAAGCACATTCGTCTTTTTTTGAATATTTACAATTAAAAAAAATTAAATTGCACAAAACATAATTATATCATCAAGAAAATAATTAAATGTACAGAAAATAACTAAAATTGTATAGAACATTCAAAATATAATAAGTCTGGAATGCTTACAAGAGGACGGATTTGTTGTGAAAAAAATTAAGAAATTCATACCTTACAAACAATTTATCAGTAGATTGACTGATAGAGAAATGAGGTCCGTATTCACACTGCAGTAAATAAAAGTTCAGAAAGTGAAAAGCAATTGAATATTTTAACAAGAGGCCCAGTGTCCACAACGCTCACCTGAGCACTCTGGCTAGGAAAACGCACTCTGAAATCAGGTTAGTCTTGAAAAGGTGGTTCAGGGGAAGGGGGAGGGTATGATTGAACTAACTTGAGTCCACACTTACTATCATGGATGCTTTTGAATTAATATGACACATAGTGGTTTTATTGTTCTTAAGAAGAAATATTTTTTATTATTTACTTTATGCCTATGATCTGTTATGTCTACTCTATTCTCCTGAGGAGTCACGATTTGATCAAACTTGAATCTACACTACCTTACTAGGATATGCTTGCATATAATCATGAGCAATCATGGCTTTAATGTCCTTGAGAAGAACATTTTTTCCTGTGTAAATATTTGATTGCCTATTGTGGCCCCATTCTAACCCAGAGTGTAATGATTTGAACAAACTTGAATCTACACCTCACAATGATTCCACATAATGTTCATATTTTCAAGCACAGTGGTTCTTGAGAAGATTTTTAGATGTTCATGAATTTATAATTATCTCCCCTTGGAAGAAAATGTGACCCTTGATTAGAACAAACTTGAATCCCATTTACCAAAAGATACTTTAATTGTTGCAAGTTTACTTCAAATTAACCATGTGGTTCTTGAGAAGAAAACAATACAAACAATGACAGACAATGGACAAAATTTCAACCAGAAAAGTTCACTAGAGCTCTTGCCTTGGCCTCAGGTGAACTAATAAGATCATAAAGATGAGTGATTTGATCACGTAATCTCTACACTTTGATGTCCTCTCAAACCTTAAAAAATACAAACAGCTACCGGTAATCTCAACAAGATATGAGCTACTAGTGAAATCTCCTTGCTCTGTTTAAACAAACAACTTTGTATGGAAGTAAATAAAAAATTATATATAAAATTAACTGTGTCCTATCTTGATGGATAAAACATGTTACATGTATCAATTTTGTTCAATTAATGGGGAAACATTTCTTTTTTTAGCCAGCCTGGAATGTTAAAGATGAAAATGTTTATGTTAATATCACAGTTAGTCAACACCAGGGGAACTGATGTAATAAATATAGTGTTATTCTTAATTCCCAACAATTACAGTATTTTAAATCAACACACATGCACACACACACATTTGAAAATCAAAATGCCTACACACTTCTCAAAAAGTAGATTAAATTTGGGAGATAATCAAGGTCTGCATTCACTTAACAAGATGTATTACGTGTACAAGTACCTGTAATTCACACATTCAGCTTCACTATAAGAAGTGATACATTCTATTATGCAAAGAATAAAAGTTTGAAATAAAAACATCAACAAAACACAAACAAGGAAAAGATAACAAAACAATTTGAAGACTCCCATTGTTGTTGAGGACACATTCACTGCAGTGATCTTTCTGATTGTCAGTTCACCAGTCTGAGTTATAGGGAGGGGGGTTAGACAAAGATGAAGATGGGTCATGGTGGCCAATCTTGTTTCTGAAAAACAAAATGTTTCAAAAAAAACATGTAATTGTTCATTGTTATAGAGGCAAAATAAGTTTTTCACTACTTTGGTCTCAAGTAATTTTTCATCAAAACAGCTAGACATTAAAATCTGAGATACTTTTGTGTTTCGTTTCTAGGGACAAAGTAATACTTACGATCCAAAATATGATCTAGAACCTGCCCTGTAACGGTAAAAAATAGAGAATTAGTAATGAACTGATAGAGGAAATTATTATACATATATATTACTCAACACTATAATCAGCAATAATTTTATCAAACAATTTATATTACCTAATTATTACGGTAAAAAAAGGATTTATGTATTAAAAATCGCAGTCTGAATAAGGAGACTTTAAATTACAAAGTATTTTTTTGAAAAATTAAAGCAGAAAATTCATCAGTTGAAAGCAATAAAATAACTAACAGATGAATAAAAGGTGTGGTTTGAATATAGCACAAAACAAGTTGGCTCAAGAGTAATTCTTCTTGTTTTAAGCATTCATTCAAAAGTAGACTAATTATTAGCAACTATATTTTTGTTAAAATGAATAAAACCAAGCAAATTTTTGCTAAAAGCAAACTTATTCAACCCTTAACAGAAATCATTAACATACAGAGTTAATTACTTTATGTTTTATTGATTCTAATGTACCTGGTACCTATAAATCTCAAGAGAAACATTATTTAACAACATGAAAACTTTTGTCAGGTTTCAAACATAATTTAACCACCTGCCATTTCCATTTATTAAGCTTTTTCATTTATATATGTATTAAGATTTCCAATCTATTCCACTTAAGTCTTAACACTCATTTGATGGCCTAACTAATTTGCATATATGCCACAATGCTGAGTTATGAAAGAAGTTGACAGTGAAGAGACATGATGAATCAAAGTTTTTATAAAATAGATACATAATGTATAGCAAACAAAAATATTTACTGACCACATATTTACTACAACCTAAAGTGAATCAATATCATTAATCTTTAAAAATATTGCTTAAATCATGAATATTGCATTCATCTTTTAAATCAATTCTTTCTTTTGACATGGCAACCACATAAAATTGGCATTGTTGGAATCATTTTCTATGTTAAGAAATAAACAATGACTGATCTGGAAAAAAATTAAGAATGTTTCTGCCAAGAAGTCAACATTTTTTAGTTATTAGCAATGAAAGTTAGAGGACTATTTTGCTTTAAAATTCACATAAACTTTTGTAAGGCAAAATTTATTAATTTTCCCTTTCACTTTGTTTCAAATTTTTTTTCATTCTAGAAAAGGAATTAAAATGAAAACTTTATTTGAACCTGATTACACATAAGTTACATTTACCTGTACACTGTTAAACTTCTAAGAAAATAGTCTGAAAGCTAACTTTATTTTCCATGTTTCATAAAGATGTCATAATTAAACCTGTATACTGAATAACTTGAGCAAAAATAAGAAGTGGAGAGTTGATTTTACATCTTCTTGGCTGAAGAAATTTCAAAAACTTAAAAAGCTTGTATATACCAGTAATATGCATCTGAAATCTAAATTCAAGCATGCCTAAAAAATGTTCAACTACTTATGAGACTATATGAATTCATTTAATTGCTAGTGTAGATAATTACATATATGCATTTTTTTACAAGGAGCAAAAAGTCTATAAGAAAGCCATTATTAATTTTAATTTCAAAAACCAGAATCTGATTAAAACACAACACTGATTGTGACAGTCCTATTTACCGCTTATTATTCTGGATGCACTCTTTTGTGCCTGTGCCCTGAGGACTTCTTGTTCTTTTTCAAGTTATTGCTACAAAATTGTCAAGTTTCATTTATATCCTCGATCAGCTGTTGATAAATTATAAATTTCTCTCCCATTACAAAAGTCATTTCTACCCAGACACATGAACATTCTCATTTTTTATCCACCTTCCCTTATACAAAGTACTTAGAACAAACATGCAAAAACTTGACAACATAAACTTTGTGGAATCCTCTACTACATGTACTTTTTTACTCTAACCACTGAAGATCAAATTTAAATTCAAGCTTTGTATTCCTCATATCTAAAGCCAAGGTATTTGATTGGTATGTTGTTGCGGTTTATTCTCCGAATGGCTACTCGGAAATAACAACAAGTAATTATCACTTTCAATTAAGGGGCCCTCTAAGGGGTACAGGTATACTTACGTGTACCTATATGAATAATCTACCAGAATTTAAATAAAATAAAATGGATTTTGAATTCTTTTTTTTAATTTGAGCACTGGTGTGAATAGATATTTTGTATACATATTTTTAAACATATAATTTTACAAGCACAAAACATATTAAAAACTATTATTTAAAATCATCTTGAAGTTCTATTGTTTTTTACTTTATGTTGTATTGATTCTAATGTACCTGGTACCTAATCTCAAGAGAAACATTATTTAACAACATGAAAACTTTTGTCAGGTTTCAAACATAATTTAACCACCTGCCATTTCCATTTATTAAGCTTTTTCATTTATATATGTATTAAGATCTCCAATCTATTCCACTTAACACTCATTTGATGGCCTAACTAATTTGCATATATACATGTACCACAATGCTGAGTTATGAAAGAAGTTGACAGTGAAGAGACATGATGAATCAAAGTTTTTGTAAAATAGATATAGCAAACAAAAATATTTACTGACCACATATTTACTACAACCTAAAGTGAATCAATATCATTAATCTTTAAAAATATTGCTTAAATCATGAATATTGCATTCATCTTTTAAATCAATTCTTTCTTTTGACATGGCAACCACATAAAATTGGCAATGTTGCAATCATTTTGTATGTTAAGAAATAAACAATGACTGATCTGGAAAAAAATTTAGAATGTTTCTGCCAAGAAGTCAACATTTTTTAGTTATTAGCAATGAAAGTGAGAGGACTATTTTGCTTTCACATAAACTTTTGTAAGGCAAAATTTATTAATTTTCCCTTTCACTTTGTTTCAAATTTTTTTCATTCTAGAAAAGGAATTAAAATGAAAACTTTATTTGAACCTGATTACACATAAGTTACATTTACCTGTACACTGTTAAAATTCTAAGAAAATAGTCAGAAAGCTAACTTTATTTTCCATGTTTCATAAAGATGTCATAATTAAACCTGTATACTGAATAACTTGAGCAAAAATAAGAAGTGGAGAGTTGATTTTACATCTTCTTGGCTGAAGAAATTTCAAAAACTTAAAAAGCTTGTATATACCAGTAATATGCATCTGGAATCTAAATTCAAGCATGCCTAAAAAATGTTCAACTACTTATGAGACTATATGAATTCATTTAATTGCTAGTGTAGATAACTACATAATATGCATTTTTTTACAAGGAGCAAAAAGTCTATAAGAAAGCCATATTAATTTCAATTTCAAAAACCAGAATCTGATTAAAACACAACACTGATTGTGACAGTCCTATTTACCGCTTATTATTCTGGATGCACTCTTTTGTGCCTGTGCCCTGAGGACTTCTTTTTCTTTTTCAAGTTATTGCTACAAAATTGTCAAGTTTCATTTATATCCTCGATCAGCTGTTGATACAATTATAAATTTTAGTTGTCTCTCTCCCATTACAAAAGTTATTTCTACCCAGACACATGAACATTCTCATTTTTTATCCACCATCCCTTATACAAAGTACTTAGAACAAACATGCAAAAACTTGACAACATCAACTTTGTGGAATCCTCTACTACATGTACTTTATTACTCTAACCACTGAAGATCAATATATTCAAGCTTTGTATTCCTCATATCTAAAGCCAAGGTATTTGATTGGTATGTTGTTGCTACAGGATATACTTCACCAAACAACAACCAATGGGAAGGGGTAAGGGGGGGAGGGTCATTTTGCAGAGTGTTTGTCAAACCTTGGTCTTCTCTGTTTGGCATGTGTCAAGAATTGCTTTAAATATTGCTGTCTTTTGAGGTATGTAGTTATGGTTCTATAAACGAGAAAGGAGTGGGAGAAAGGTATTAAAACAAGATACGTTTCCCAGGCCTACCATACTGTTGTACCATTCTTGGTATGGGCCATGTAAAATTTCTGTTTCTTGAACATTTTATGTGTTGCCTTCCCCACATACAATATGAAATTAACTACCGGTATAAGGAATACATAATCATGGTTCTACTAGTTTAATAAAATCATACACTAATTTATCATTATGAAATACAGTCTCTGTTGAATTGTAATAGTTAATTATTTTGGGTCATAATTAAAAAAAAATTGATAATAAAAATGTAAACTTTAACTGAAATTAAATCAACAATGAATTTTAATTTCAAAGAAAACCAACCCTATACATACTGGCCTTCGGCTGAAAACAGAAAGTCCTAATTCCTAATCAAAATCAAAATACTTAGGATTTATTTATTCATTGCATATCAAGCTTAAGGAAAACCTCTGATTTCATGAGTATACTGGTGATTGCTCTGGTTTGGTTTTTGTTGCCAGTAAAGATCCTACAGTATAAAGATGAGACAGGGTTTGTGATAACTTGTTTATATAACTAGATACCTATAATAGTAAAAGCCAGATCTTCTAGCTTAACTTTACGACAAATTTTTTTTTTTTTGGTGAGAGCCAGGGAACCATAACCATTTTAATTACCGCACCGTGAAGGAGCAGCCTTAAACAGATGATTATCAACGTCATTACAGAAAGGTAGAGCCAGTTAGCCATGTCAACACTAACATGCTGTAACAGGTGTGGTCATTCCACGGAGAAATAACAATGTCAATCATGCATACAATAGTCATATAGACACATTTCTGTAAATATAATTTACATAATGTATGTCTTTTAAAAATGTGGTGGAAGAGACTGTTATATATTTAGGAGAAAACTGACTAAATAAAATAAAATTCTCTACACAGAATAAGATATCATACCTGCTAACTTCTGGTAGCTGTAGTCCATTCCTATAACAAAGAAAAAAATTAGGCTGTAGCTAATCTAAATAGATATAGTGCAAGTACACTTAGTATGTACTATGCACACTAAGTACAATCATTATGAACAATAATGCAAGTTCACTACTATGTCAAGTCAGTACTTCAATATATACATCTATATAACTGTATACTATATATAAACACTTTTTAGGTAAAGGGAGTATTATAACTTATTCATTATTAAGTTAACATATCTATAAGCAAGCTTGTCCAATAAAATTTAATATGAGCATTCTTGATATGCATTATATAGTTAACTGCACTATTACTTAAGAGTGAGTACTAAGCATTTTCACCTAGAATTCTGTATAAATTTCTATATACTAGATGTATTATGTTGTGTATATAGAGGATATTCAATGTTTTGTAGTTGAATATGGAATGTATTTCACGAGTGGAACAGGATTTTTGATATTTTCACAAGTGCGAAGCATAAAAAAATCCTGTCTCACGGGTGAAATAAATTCCATATTCAACTACAAAACATTGAATTTTCTCTTTATTACATTTAAAAAAAAAAATTCTTTGATTTTTCCTTTGCCTCTGTCTTTTTGTAATACAGTCAGAGGCTAGTGACGTCATAGTTGAGCGGTTGAGTCGTCATAGCCAAGTGAGGTGAAAACACTGTAAATATGGATTTAGCAACATATTTTGGTAATTTTGACAGTTTTATTTGCTGTCAGAATGGTTTATTTATTTCCATCTATCTTATATTAGGTCAAGGAAGATTTTTTTTTACAGCAATCTTCTTTACGGGAAGGGAAATCGAGAGTTTTAACGCACTTCTGATATTTGTCACACTGTGACAGGATATCATTTTGATATCCTTTCACACTGTGACAGGATATCATTTTTATTCAATGAATAAATTACAGTATTTCACAGGTAAAAATGTAATAAATAAGTACTCTCAATATGACTATATGAACATGACTTTTCTCTGTATTACTGTAGATCACTATATTTTCGCGACACCTTTTTTTCGCGACTAAGCTATTCGGTATTTATAAACGAAACAAAATTTTCGCGAGGTGTGGTTTCTGTTTCATATAAACATTAATAATACAATTATACGCGAGAACAACATTTTCGCGAGCAGACAGACTCGCGTAATTACGCGAAAATAAAGTTCACGCGAACAAAAAGTGATTTACAGTATGTAAACTAAATAATGGGTGAATGCCTTAAGTTTACAGACTTTCAATAATATTAGAAAATATTACAAAATACTTAGTGTATGAGTGAAATGGGTGCTTTTTTTTAATTGGAAGGTTTTTCATAAAGTTTCTGAGTAGAACAAACTACCGGATAACGGGTTTTCCTGGTGGGTGTAAAATTTTGCGTTTTGTCTGCTCAAAGGTATGCCAATAATTTTGGCATAATTTATTTTAGCAGACACAGAGTTTTAGCTCTTTGCAGATGAACTCTGAATACATTCACTTTGTATTGTGCAGTGTATACACTTGGTTAGTATAGAGCAAGTTTACTCATTTATTCTATGCAAAGAGTAAACAACTAACATCTATACTGATATGTATGCTCTGTAGCAATTAATATCTTCGATAAGCAATTAAGAGTAACTTTCATTGGCTTTATCTTTTTCTCTTCAATGTAAATTCATATAGTTTTATAAATGCAATTTGCTCTGTATCCTGAAACCGCAAAGCTATGAGTTAGTCAATTTATATTTCTTTTTGGTTAATCTCCTTGAGTAACAATTAAGTAACCTTGCTAAATCTTGGTATATGTATCATACCTTTCTGTTCTGAGAGTGGAGGAGAAATGAACTGAAGGATCATGGACAATATTATCAAGTAAATACAGAAACACCATTATAATTCTGCAGTCACTAAAAATACCAACTCAACGTTTAAATACCAAAGTTTAGACAGATTAACTTACTTATCAAAGTCCTCCTCATAATCGCTGTCTAGGTGGGACATACGCCGGTAATGTTTGGCCAGCTTTGTAGAGAAGATAATACTAGGTAAAAAGAAAAAGATGCACCATCCCAAGGCAAACCAGAAACCATTCTGTAAACAAAAGACAAGCATGCATTAATAAGAAAATAAAATAATCAAACTCAAGCACCTACACATCTGGTCATTTCAGTCACTCCAACAACTGAGTTGTCTCCAAGCTGATTCTTTTTGCAAGAGAATTTTCTATGTGTAAACAATTTTTAAAAGAAGACTGCAGGCTTTTGGCAAATGTGTTGATGATACAAAGATAGCAACAATCTCAGATGAGGTCAACAATTTGGAAATTTTATGATTTGATGCAATGACCTTGTCAGTGAATACGATGTGTCTCTGAGTGGAAAGTTGAACTGGATTGAGCAAACCAAGAAATGTGTGACAGTATCAAGTTAGTCAAATCTCACTTTTTGTATTTATTTTAAAATTTAAATGCACTGTATTTATGTATTTAATCTGATACATTCTAAACATCAATATCATGACCTTTGAACTTACCAGGGTATCTATGGTATATTTACACAGGGACATCACAAACAGGGAATTGTACAGGTTCCATATTGGTGTGCATTTTCCAATCTTATTATTCAGCTACAAATGATATCAATACAATATGATTTGTAAATAATGAGCTCAAAAAGAAAAATTGAAATTCAGTTATGCACACAATTTTCCAAGGTAAGGATAAATGACTGAGGTGTGTATGATCTTTTGGGGTGTTCATTTTACTGAAGTGTGTATGATTACTCAAGGTGTGCAAGATATATCAAGATTTCCACAATTCATTCATATGTGTAAGATTTACTTATATGTTTCTGAGGTATGTATAACTCTAGTTAACTTACTGCGCCCACAGCATCATCTATAAAGGAGGTCACCACTGACAGAATCCTGGAGGCAAAATTCTTGGCTTCCTATACCGAGTTGACAAATAATTAAAACAGTTTTTATGTAACAATAGGATTCTTTATCAAAAGTACCATCTATAAAAAATTATGGAGAAGAAAATTTTAAAAAATGTTGTCAGATGAAGTTGCATGCTTCTCATCTGTATGTATCAGCATGTAAGGTTTGATATAAAAAATAACCTTGTGGAATGTCTTTTTGAAAATGGGCTAATCACTACTTTCAGAAAAGTAATGTTAGGGTCAAAGGAAAGATTGGAGTCAAATAATGTTGAAGCACTTGAATAACACTTGAATCAATATGTATTCACATATAAAGTTTGATATAATATTTTAAAACATTTTTGGACCCAACCATATTTACGGCAGGGCATAAAAAGTCTTGACTGAAATTATACTTACATTTTTAACAACCTGAGATCCGTTGGTCTGTATAAATGTTTCGGACACGTTAAAGTTGTTGATACAATTATCAACATCTGTCTATAAACATATATAAAGGAATACATGTAAGTACTTCATATTGGTGTACCAATATAACTTCAATGAAAAAAATCTATCAACAAAGATCTACAACTAGATATTTATAGTCATTCAAGGAATACTTATCTACAAAATTAATAAATGCACAAATACTTAATATTCCCCCCTAAAAGGTAGATAATGAATATTTCTCTGTACAAAGTTCCGCATAATATCTGTTTAAGTTGAAAACAGTTTTAAAAACACTGAATAATTGATGTAGAACTTACCTCTGTTCCATTGACAGTTGTTTCAAGGGAGTTTAAATCAATCTCCAGCTGGGACTGAAAGTTAACCAAAAAGTCAGAATTATTGTCAGTGAGTACGTTTGGTTTAAAAATACTATATATACTACTTCATGAAATCACAGGGAAGATTTTTAAAAATTGTTTCTAATATTGTAGATTCCTAATTATACGTGAGGAATTAATTTCAGCGTAATTTCGAGAGAAGCTTCACTCGTGAAAAAATATTACTCGCTTTTATTTTTATGGTGCTGATAATCTATGTAAATTCTGTTAATCAACCGTCCATTTGTAAATTATAATTCTCGCAATTTGATGTTAAAGAGCCAGTTCATGATAAAAAGTACTCTCGAAAAATAAGGAATCTACAGTAAATGTTAAAGACTTACCAGACTTGCTGTCAGATTAGCCAGCTCATTGTTCTCTATAGACCTGGTTCGGGTGGCCAAATCCCGGAGTTCTGTCTGTAACAAACAAAGAACAACTCAAATATGTTCTTACATATACATATAGATCAAAACTGATATACATGTAATAAAAGTCTAAGATAATTTTTTTTTGTTTCAGGATCTTTTAAGGTCATGTTTTTGTTGAAAATAAATAGATTGAGAATAAATAAATCATTTAAAATAAGTAAATGTATCTTTTATCAAATGTTCTAACTCTAAATAAATTTCAAAAACTTAATATTACTTGAAATTTAAAACTAAGTCCATAGGATAATAGGTTATCTTTGAATTAAACATAGGTAATCAGAGATTACAGAGCTCACCTCAACGAATGTTGTCTTTAAGTAAGGCAAAGTCACACAATTAACCAACAAAAAGTGCACATTCCAAAAATGAAAATATTTAAGCAATTTTAATCTTATACTTTGAAACAGACCTACATAAAAAATTTAAACTAGTTCTTCTTCATGAAAATGTAATCAAAATCCAGCATCTGAAGCAAATTTGAGATTTTTCATCTCTTGATGCAAAATTTGTGCATGTTTGGTTTATACAATGTTATATAAGCCTTATAGTTTTTTGGTAATAGACCTGCGCCCATAACTTTTACCTGGTCTATTATCTGAAAAATGTATGTTGAATTCAGCATCCGAAGCAAGTCCATTAGTGTGCATCCTAAGATGTATCGTCCGTGCAAGTTTGTCATTAAAGAACTCATAGTTACTTGGAAATGAATCACTCACGAAAAACTTTAACCCATTCACTCAACCAGAAAATGTAGGTCAGATTCAGCATCCGAAGCAAGCCTGGTAGTATGCATCCTTAGATGTATCATCCATGCAAGTTTGGTCAACATAGGGCTTATAGTTACTTGGAAATGAAACCTACACCAAAAACTTCAACCTGTTCACTCAACCGGAAAATGTAGGTCAGATTCAGCATCCGAAGCAAGCCTGGTAGTATGCATCCTTAGATGTATCATCCATGCAAGTTTGGTCAACATAGGGCTTATAGTTACTTGGAAATGAAACCTACACCAAAAACT
>PRKT01000553.1:210990-224114 GCA_003671525.1 Saccostrea glomerata | reverse complement strand
TGTGCAATGTAAAAACTGTTTTTAACACTTTATGATGTTTCTTTTTTTAAGTTTTTATGAGTAGTTTTAAGCTGTAGTATTTTTGAACAGATATTCTAGATTCTATATCTCAAACCTTATACATGAACCCAAAATGAACAAGTCATTTAAAATAAAAAAATAAAACCTGTAAAATGCAAAAAAATTAACAAAAAGAGTTGAAAATTCCAGGTGCACACCTTCATATGGTGAATAATAAGTGTACAAATTTTTAGATTAATCCTTGCAATATTTTCTGAGAAACGGTCCAGACAAAACCACAAAATAAAAATGAAAAAACACCTGTAAAATTCAAAATAATAATCCAATCAAGATGAAAATATCAGGTGCACAACTTCATATGGTGAATAATATGTGTACAAATTTTCAGACAAATCCTTCCAATAGTTTTTGAGTAATGGTCTGGACAAAATCTCGTCTACAGACGGACAGACGGACAGACGGACATGGTGATTCCAATATACCCCCCCTAAACTTCGTTTGCGGGGGGTATAAAAATGTTAACCTGCTCCAAAAACATTAACCTGGTCATTTCTTTGCTGAAATTGCAGCATCTGAAACTTTGACTGGTACAATGAAACACACTAGAACCATCTTCCATGCATGTCTAATCAATATAGGACATAGTACTTAAAAAGAAAACTGCTCCAAAAAACTTAACCTGGGACGCCAACGCCGACACCGACGCCGAGGGTATTACATAAGCTTCCCCAACTTCGTTGAGGTGAGCTAAAAACTCAGGAAATGTAAAATTCAGAAGTTTGGGGGATTTTCTCCCTACAAGGAAGGATTTTTCGAAAGCCCTCGACTAAATTGGTACGCTAAGTATAATCATTAAACTACATGTCCATAAAAGCTTTTATATCTACAGTTTTGTACATACTTGGGTTGCTGCACTACAGCTAGGGGTACAGGATCCTGCAAGAGCGTCCAGCTCATCAGCAAGGGTAGATAAATTCTGTGAGGAGGCCGACTTACTCAACTGTAAAAGTCATGAGGTGCATGCAACTTCAATATCAATCAAACATCTTTAAATCAAAGACATTTTGCATTTATCATAAGACAGTATCTTTTAATTTCCTTTTTCTATCATTAAACCCAAAGCTTTTTTACCTC
The DNA here is from genome assembly GCA_003671525.1 of Saccostrea glomerata. Taxonomy (NCBI): domain Eukaryota; kingdom Metazoa; phylum Mollusca; class Bivalvia; order Ostreida; family Ostreidae; genus Saccostrea; species Saccostrea glomerata. The sequence continues at coordinate 222,959 of PRKT01000553.1, read as the reverse complement.
CTCTCTGAACTTAGTGAAATTGACATTAACGGAATTCTTCAGTTCGTTCAGCTGACTCAGAAGACTGGGAGTCAGGATCTGTACGGTGCTTAGATCAATGTTAATCTTGTCCACCTCCGACTCAATATTGAGGTTCTACAAATCATAGGAAAGGGATGAAACACAGACTGCATAGCGATGGTTTACAAGGTCAAGAATTTACCAGGTAACCTTACATAGAAACAAATAAATTAAGCTTTAAAAAGAGTTCATAAAATTAATACATGTACCTGTACAGTACTAAGTGAGTACTGCAGCACCAATGTAATAATAAACTGTTTACACTATTGAACAATGCAGGAAACACGTACGTGAAATGTGTACGGAGGACTTACATTTGTGAAGTTAGTTAGAGTAGTCACATCAAACAAGTTATTTAGTTTTAGTGCTGTGTATGCTGCTCCACCAGCTTGACAATCTCTGTGAAAAATCAAGTAGCATTCTGTAATTAACTGTACAAATTTCTAAATGAAAACATTGAGAAACAAACTGTTATGATCTAAAAATACATTACATTCAGTTAATATCAAGTGATACAAGACGAATCCAACCACAATTTAAAGATGACATCCAGAAATGTGAAAAAATTGATCTTTTGATTCTGTGAAATTATGGCACAGTATCTAACACATCCCTTCCACTGTAAAGATTTACTATTTCACTAAAAATATAGCTAGCTACCTAGTTCATAGGTTAGCAGTCACCAGTTTTTAGGCTTAACATGCTTAAGGTTCATCTACCTACTGATAAGAGAGATAACCCTTTTTGGGATTTGTTAAGTTGAGTTTCCTTAACTTGCCTAGCAAATATAGCTACACATTGTAATTATAAAACAATACTCACTGTAACAGGCCCTTGATAGTCAGGTTAATAGATGCGTTGTTAAATAAAACTTTACCAAGGAAATAACCCTCAGATGTTCCGTACTGAAACTTGTATATCTTGTCATCCACCAGCTGTCAATAAGTAAAAAGTAAGTGTTTATGACATATTGTATAAAGAACTTTATTCGGTAATAACCAATATTTGCCCCCCAAATCAAACTTTGATGGAGATATATTTAATTAAGTTCTTAAACAGGGGAGTATATGCTGACTTCAAAGCACTGAATATTTTCATAAGTAATGACGCCATATGTACGTAATGACGTCACAAACATGACGCAAATTTCAGTTTTTTATGAATTTTACAGAAAAATGTATATATTTCGTCGATATTTTGAGTAAAAGTCACCGAGCGCATGTGTGTTCAGGATCAATATTTTGATATAATGTGTAGAATGATAATATCAATGAAATATGTCAATATTGTTCCTGAACAAACTTGCGCTCTATAAATTTTAAAGCTAAAATTGTTGAAATTTTGTCCATTTTGTCCTCTTTCTGAAAAAAGATATAAAATCGGACTTAAGTTTGTGACGTCATAAAAACAAAAATTGTGAATACACTGCTTTGACACTATGATATTTTCTCTCATACAATTTATTGAATTCAGCACATTTCAAGAAGTTTTCAAAATTTGACTTTTATGGGGGCAAATATATGCAATATACCGCATAAACATGAAGTTCTTTTCCCACGAATTTAACAAAGGGTAATTTAGATTATCAAACAAAGGAATTGAATCTCCTTAATACAACAAGTAGCCACATTTCCAGTGTTTTGTGAGGGATTTTTCTAATCATTTTTAGGAAAAAAAAAATTCACTACCTAATTTAATTAAAATAATGCTTAGCAATGAATGTTTTTTTTTTATTTAACAATTCAAACTGAAATTTCCGGACCTAGATTTTTTATTTGCATCAAATCTTAAGGAATAAGTACATAAACTGTAAAAATTTATTAACAGTGTGAAAAAAAAGTACCGTTTCTAGATCATTGAGAGAGGAGTCAGTGAGAGGTTGACAAACAAATCGTTCTAGCGGGCTCCCAACAATAAAGGTCAAGGTTGTCAACAGCATCAACAGCCAGGCAAATATAAACACAAAGCCCACAGACCTATAATAGATATAGAAATTAATACATACCCTTTTCCATATCACATCCTGTATCAGCCCGAGACACCATATCTGCCAGAGGGCCGAAGGCCTGAGGGCTGATATTGGTCGAGGGCTGATACAGGATGTGATGTGGAAAAGGGTATGTATTAATATGTTCATTACATACTTAGTAATAAAATACAGCATACATTAAGTTGAGCAGAAAATAAGTAAATAATCATGTATGGACTTCTTACATGGCTTATTGTCTCATATGATTTGGGTTTGTTTCTACTTCTATTTCAATGCACTCGATCAGTAATTTGAAAATAATCTATTACATGTACTGTAAACCAACCTTTATTCGCGTGCGAGAAATTTTTCGCGAAGTTCGCGAGAGCCTCATCATGGAAAATATTAATCGTCGCGAACAGTTCTTAAAATGTATGTGTCTTATAACAATAGATCAAGAAAAGCTTTGATTGCGAAACTTAATCGTCGTGAACTAGTTTATCCCTGGTATATCGCGAAATAAAGTCGTAGCGAATAAAAGTTGGTTTACAGTATTTGAAAATTAAGATTAACCTTATTTTCAAAAAGATGAAATTAAGAGAATATGGACCCATCAAAAATTGTGTTTGATCACAAGTACTCTTTTTGTGGTTTAATTTACTAAGGGTGTGTTATTAACGTCACAATAGCCATATCAGCACTGCAGGGCTGATATGGATTTGCGGAGCTGATATAGGTAATTATCAGCCCTGCAAATCCATATCAGCCCTGCAGGGCTTATACGGCTATTGTGACGTCAGCCATATCACATATGCAAAAAACCTGTATTTATTCCTAAGTAAGGATGTGCGATTTTATCGGTATACCGGTATATCGCGATTTTTTGTTGCGTGATACATATCGTGATACAGAGATCTAAATACCGGTCTTTAGGTACATATTATAAAATCCAAAAATTATTCATTTATTTGTTCAATCTTTCAAATTACAATTCCAGCAAGTATAAAAAATGATTAAAAAGTGAAAAGAACGGCATCTTACCGTCCAAACATAATTGATTTTGTATACATAAAAATTTCAAGAAAGTAAAATTTTGTTTTTCTAGCATATTTTTTAGAAAAAAATGACTTTTCATATAAAATCATTGTAAAAACTGCTTATAAGAATATTATGATATTATCGTGATATTGTGGGGGAAAATCGTGATATATCGCGATACGAAATTTTTGGCGATACCCATCCCTATTACTAAGTGTGTAATAAAACATTATAAAAACAGTTTAACAGTCTTTATGGATGGATATGAGTTACTCAATACCCCCACCCCTTCCTACAGATATGGGGTAGGGGGCATAATGAATTGTTTGTACGCTCTAAAAACTTACGCCATGAGCATATTTCCAGCAGCAGTGCCAACACATCCTCTCTCTATTGGTAACCTGTCTGAATTCTGGCTGAATGTTCCAAAACAGAGGCCTAGCAGCTGTAACAGGACTATTAATAGGACAATAGAAGTCAGGCCTACACCACCATACCATCTGTAAACAGAGATATAACATGCAACAGGACTATTAATAGGACAATAGAAGTCAGGCCTACACCACCATACCATCTGTAAACAGAAATATAACATGTTACAGGACTATCAGTAAGACAGTAGAAGTCAGGCCTACACCACCATACCATCTGTAAACAGAAATATAACATGTTACAGGACTATCAGTAAGACAGTAGAAGTCAGGCCTACACCACCATACCATCTGTAAACAGAAATATAACATGTTACAGGACTATCAGTAAGACAGTAGAAGTCAGGCCTACACCACCATACCATCTGTAAACAAAGAGATAACATGTAACACAGATTTATTCGGGCTCAGTCTTAAAATTACACCACCATATCATCTGTAAACAATGAGATGAGATGTAACACAGATTTATTAGGGCTCAGTCTTAAAATTACACCACCGTATCATCTGTAAACAATGAGATGAGATGTAACACAGATTTACTCTATACAATTGAGGCTTACAGCACCCCAGCACCTGTAAACACAGCAAATACCCGTAGATAAGCTGTAAACGAGTCTGAGACAAACAAACCTCTTGTACAAAAGACACAACACTTGTATGCAAGGATAGTATTTCACCCGAGATTGATAAATCCAAATTATTCAAAGCTTAATCTTGCTCTTAACAAGGCCCGATCTACTTGATCTGTGCATAGGTTTTAACACAGTGTCAACTCAGGCACGTCACAGTACCCTTGACTGCCGTCACAATTGAAAAGAATAACGTCACAATTAAATGACGTCAAATTGCACTTAAAAATGTTTCGCTGATCTTGCATACCTTGTAGCTCTATAGACTGTGCATGTTGAAAGCTGGCATTTCTATTATTTACATGATTTTTAAATATTTTTTTTTAAATTACATGTAATAAACAACTTTGGAACATAATTTATTTTAAGGTATGAATTTCTTGGTACAGCTTCATTAATTTTATCTTGTTTAATTTCAATTTGTGAATTAAAAGAAAAACAACACAGACTGCAATAAAAGTAAACGATTTTAGTCTTTCTCTTCAAATATGTTGAAGTGTTTATACACCCCCTTTTTATCGAAGACTTAAATATGCATTGATTAGCTTACGTTAAAAAAAATAAAATTTAAGTCTACGAATAGTTTAATGCAACCCCCGAAATATTTTATTTTTCTATATACATTGGAGCCTCATTTATCCGGACGCTCTGGTTCCTTGTCCATTTGTCCGGACATGTGAAGCGTCCGGATATCTGAATTACTAGTTAGACAAGATAAATAACTTTTTTAAAAATCCGTTCTGATGAAAAGTCCTCCGGATACAGAAGCATCCGGATATCTGAAGGTCCACTGTATTACATGAAATTCGTAAAATTTGTATGGTTGATTCTCTATAAGGCCATTTTCCGGCCTACAATAAAATCATCTTAAAATGTGATTTTATGTTACTATAATCATTCTATTCAATGATTTTGATGTTTGTTTTTCAACATCAAACACCTAGTCACATGATTCAGAGATTATAAATGGCGGTCAGTTTAAGAAAAATTGAGGGTAGGTCTATTCACATCAAGTTTCTCTGCATGTTTCTGAATGCAAATAATCAAAAATTGTTTATTTATGTCGGGAACACATCAGACCTAAGTAATGCATTCGAAGTTTTTTGTAATTTCAAGCCCAAGGTATTGTTTATATATGACAAGAATTTTGATGAATCCAAATTTTGCGTATTTTGAATGTAAATCTTTACAAAATGCACACCGCATGATGCTGAAAAAGGGCCCCAAGTGAAAATTTTTTTCAAACAAATCACTTACAAATTGCCTACAAATTGCTCTAAAATTACTTAAAAGTGATTTGTTTCAGTGATTTGTAAGCAATTCATCTAACAAATCATGCACAAATAATTTTCTACCAAAAGGATGACTATGATTTGCTTACAATTTGTTATGAAAGGGTGATTTGCTTGTGATTTCTTTCCCATTTCAGACAACATCTGAGTGATTTGTTAAACTTAGGAAATTGCTACAGTGATTTCTTCATGATTTGTTGAACTTAGCCGTTCTTCAAGGTGATTAGAAAATGATTTCATGAACTTAGTCTTTCTTAGAAGTGATTTGAAGATGATTTGTTAACTTAGTCTTTCTTCTGGATAATTTGTAAATGATTTGTTGAACTCATGGCCCTTCTTCAGAGTGATTTGAGAATGATTTACTTAATAACTTCCGCCTGGCTTGCCGATTGGTCAGTATTAGAAACTCTACCGCCAATTTTCATTGATCAGATTTGAATTGAAATGAAAGGAGCTAGATTGTGCTGTTCCAGATTCATACCTCTCTTCTTTTGTTGAAACTGATGTTTTTTTCCATAACCATGCAGAATACAGTTTTAAGGTATGTAATAACTGTATTATGCTATCATTTCCTCCTTAGATTCTGTTAATATTCCATATGTTTACATGCAATTTATTGTTCTTTTACCAACAACAAAGTCGGTGGCAATTAATGTTTAGAACAAAATCTATGTTAAGCTACAAGCTTCACCAAAGTACTGGCTTTTTCAAAGTGTCTAGACAAATATTTATTTCAGATAAGAAATCATTTACCAACTTCTAAAAGTCAACATTTACTGCTTATATCATATTCTGAATTTGGAGCCAAGTACGTGTGTGTATATCTAAAATACATGATGCCATCTTAATGAGGACACATCCTAGTAAAAGTTTATATTCTAAAATACTCTTGCCAAAAGTTTTTTTGTTAAGATACAACAAATATGCATGTATTTCAAATATTCGAGAGATGGTAACAGGTTACACATGAGAATCATGCATACAAGTGTGTATCCACCTGGAGTGATTTGAAAGTGATTTGTTAAACTGAAGTGATTTGTTTGCAATTTATTTGAAATGATTTGTTTGCAATTTATTCGGAGTGATTTGGTTGCGATTTGTTCCAACAGAAGTGATTTCTACACAATTTATTCAAAGTGATTTCGTTGTGATTTCAGGGTGATTTGCTTACAATTTATTAAGAGTGATTTGTTAGCTCATTTGCATGGGAATTTGCATCACTTACAAATCACCTTCAAATCACTGATTCATTAGTGATTTCTTAAAGTGATTTGTTTAAGTATTTTTTTCACTTGGGGGTTTAATTAGTAATTAATGAAAAACATTATATCATATATGTCTATATTGTAATTGTGTATTATTTCTATAGATGTGGTACCTATTTTACGCATAAAATGGCCATGTAAGAAACGAGTTTTCTATGTTTCTATTGAACTATAAAAGTTATGTATCAAATGTTGAAAGCACTGAGTGGATTTTGATTGCTATTAAATAAAACTGAAGTAGTATAATTAAAAGAATAAATTCCATACTTGCAACAAATAAAAAAATTAATTAGCTGCATAAATATATAAATGCGAGTACATTTTGACTATCCATATATCATGTATATACATGTGAATAGTCATGAATGCATAAAAATCAGAGCTGTTGCACTGAAATATATATCTCTCAAAAAATTGCTTTGATTTCATTTAATTACTTATGTTGCAGGATATATTTAATTAAAAATGCCATCTAAACTATATATATACCAATGTGTGAAAGTTGATAAACAACCCCACCCCTGTTTCAAATGACATTGCATAAAATAGAGAAGCTTTTGATGCTCTTTTCGCACTCTTAAAACCTGAAGGTTAGCTTCAGTCTTTTTCCCACTGCAGCGTAAAAAAATCCACGATGTTTAACACAGGTAGTGACAATTCCTATCCAACATGTGAGTTTCAAGCATTAAAAGTAAATGGCATGGGTCTTTTGGATATTATATTTAAAAAAAGAGGTCCTGTCCCGCGGTTGTCATTGGTCAATAATGCAGCTATGCATGAATCAAAAGTATGACACTTGACCTTAAGTGGAAGATCTCTTTATCCAGATGAAAAGTCCTAGAATGGAGTAAAGCTACATTCCATTATCAATCACATATGACATTTAGGAACCCCTCTCCTCCTTACCAGTTTATTTTTTAAGACAGGACTGCTGCTCTCGAACTTATATCGATGCTGTCAAAAACGTTTGATGACGATATTGATTCCTCTCAATTAAGACCCAGTTTACATACAAGTATATGGATCCTATGTCACTCGTACGGAAAGGTGTCTTTCTAAAAGTTCGAGACGAGAATTTCTTTATAAAACCATCCCATCAGCTTTTCCCTATCTATAAAAGTTATACCCTACCTGTAGAAAATAGGAAATGCATTTTCCCGCTACTGTTGTATTTCAAGCAAAATGAATTAAGTTAATTTTCAGCACTATGCTTGATTTTAGTTTTTTTTGAAAATCTATTCCCTGTTTACAACAAATATAGTTTTTATCATTTCTAGAACATTTACCATATATGTAGTACTCATAAGGAAATACAAAGAATATATACAGTACTCATAAGGGAACACAAAGAAGTACATATATAGATAAACTAAGCTATCACTATATATATATAAATAATAGTAATAAATAACTTATATTCACGCCGTTCACAAGTTCATAATTTGGTAGTCACTTTTCATGTTTATGAGAAGAATACATGCAAATTTTGGTGTTGGTTAAAGGTGGTTATGACATGCATAGGATTTATTTAAGACAGTCACCCTCCTGAGTTTACCCATTACTCTAATGCTAGTACGGACCGATAGTACCTTACGTTGTAACCCTATATCGTAACAAATAATATTGTATCATTTACCAATCAATATCTATCATTATATTGGAACATAAGCCTACTGCTTCATGCAATTTTAAAGTGAAAATATACTATTTGAAAATTTGAAGTCATTGTAGGCCGCAAAACGGCCTTATAGAGAATGATCCTTTATCGCCTTTAACCCTCCCTTCCCTTTTTTTTCCTCGTAAAACAACGTCGCCTGTTAAGAAAAAATGAATTATGGAGAGAAAATTACTTCATAATGTAAGAAATATTTATTTTTTAGAAAAATAATACAGTATTGCAGTTGCTTGTTGATGATATGTAAACCCATTGCAACTTTGCGATTTTATCTAGTTGGATAAAATGAATCCTAATTTTGTGTTTTGATATGCCCCCTTTTCACTGCAATAAAGGCTACCCCCAACTTTCTTTTCATTTTTCATAAGAAGAATGAAAATGGCATGATATTGGTATATTGTGAAAAACAAAACATTTTAACATTTATTTTTTTTCAACTTGTCAATTTCTTTGTTTATTGTAGAGATTTTGTATGTAATTGTGTATAAAACATGAAAAATGGTCCATATCTTGACAGTGCCCCCATTTGACTACAATCACAGGAGTTCGCGTACCTATCAATTTTGCCAAAATTTTCGGTAAATAAAAAAGATACCGTATTTTTTTTAATTTACTGAAAATTTCGGTAAAATTGATAGGTACACGAAATCCTGTGCTACAATAAAGGCAAGGTAACAAAATTTTATTCTAATTTTTCTTAATAACATAATACATACAAATATATTTCCAAGAATAAAATTTTTTTATCATTCCGTTTTCGTAATTTTCAACTATATCGGGCCTCGTTTATTTTTAGATTTATATAATAGTGTTGCATTATGCATGTACTATGCCTAAATAGTAGGCAGGGTTTGACACATGGTGCACGAGCCGGAGGCGAGTGCACTATGTGTCAAACCCTGCCTACTATTTAGGCATAGTACATGCATAATGCAACACTATTGTTATTATTATGCTGACTGTTGTAATTATTTATGCGGCAATCCATTTGACGTTTTCCTGAAAATATCGGTGCTTACACAGCGCACTTGCAAGAACTCATTCAAAATCTTCATGTTAAAATTGGTTGCATGCTTAGTTATTTTTTTTACTAGTATTTTCTCTAAATAAGTCGGGATTTTCTGTCCCAAAGCAGCTCATCTTTATTTTCTGTTTTGTTAGTAAGACTGATTTGTTTGCAGACGTCGATTCTCATTGATATTTTTCTTTTACATCCTTCAATCAAGCGTTATATAAAAAAGCGTTTTAATGACCCCATGACATCATTTCATCTAACGATCTGTATGTAATTAGTTTGAAACTTTGTTGTACACATTTATTTAAGGTTCCTTAGAATAATATAACTGTTTTCAAATAATATTTGTCTATTTTCTCCTTCTTGTGTCAATTGTATAATTTAAGTTTATATATTTAATAAAATCCCTCCAATCAGTGATCGTCTCTGTGGCGTAATCGATAAGGCATCGGACTGGCAACCGCATGGTCGTGAGTTCGATTACCGGCGTGTGCATGGTAGAATTTTATTCAGTAAATAAAGCCGTGCACTATTTCGGCATAGTATACTTACGCTATATAAATCCTTAGACCACTATGCGAGAATAGTAGGGTATGGGTTATATAGAGACAAACTGACAGGAAGCATAATAATAGATAATAGTAACTTAAGTGCAAAGAAAAAGTTCTATAACATTACTGTACCAGATGCATACAATACCTGTATTTGTCATAGGTAGATGCTGTATTGACACCATCAGTCACTTGTTTCTTAATGTCTGCTAGAGTTCCATTGGTCTGAAAAGACATTGGCAGTCTTGTAAATATACTTAGTAGTCATACCTGAATCTAATTAAAATACATAGGCATGTTCTTTATTTACTCTTGTACTTTCAGTTACATATCATTGTTTAGTTGTATTTTGCAATTTTCAAATCAAATTTTGATTTTGGTATTTAAAAAGTTTTCACAGAGAATGAGTCACGCCTGTTCTTGGGTTGTGTATAAGTAATTAAACTGTGTGAGATTCCGTTTCTGAGTTTTGACTGTACTCACAGAGATCAAGATTCAGTAATCTTACTCCTGACTGATTTCTAATGGTACTCACAGAGATTAAGATTCAGTAATCTTTAGCTCCTGACTGATTTCTAATGGTACTCACAAAGATTAAGATTCAGTAATCTTTATAGCTCCTGACTGATTTCTAATGGTACTCACAGAGATTAAGATTCAGTAATCTTTATAGCTCCCGACTGATTTCTAATGGTACTCACAGAGATAAAGATTTAGTAATCTTGATAGCTCCCAACTGATTTCTAATGGTACTCACAGAGATAAAGATCTTGACTGATTTCTAGTTGTACTTACAGAAATTGCGTCCTGCATGCTCTCAACTTTCTCTATCAGTGGATCTATCTCACTTGAAAAGTTTGACACCATATCCTTTATATCTGTTGAAATTAAATAAATTTTAATTAAGAATCTTTAATTAAACAGAATCTTTATCAGATAAGTGTTCATTTTAACACATCTTTCCTAAAAGTCCTGCCACTGACTTGAAAACCATTCAAACATTGCTTGATAGCATGAGAAAATTAAAACTGTTGTAATCTATTTTACAAAAAAAGAAGTCTCTGTCGAGACTGAAGCTCTACTGGTTTGAACTTATAGCAAAGGAAGAGAAAAGTACTTAAGCAGCTGGGATTTGAAACTTTACAACAGCAATAAATAGAATAATGATCGTTGATAAAGTCTCTTAATGTTCTTAGTGTAGTCTACTTTTGTGCCAAGTTATATTGAAATCAGACGAAAACTGTAGGAGGAGTAGCATTTTGAAAAAATTTCACAGAAATTTCTATTTTTAGTAACCACCAACACCGTTCATCGAAATCAAAAACCGATATACAGATTTAAGTATCTTAGTGTAGTCTACTTGTGTGCCAAGTTATACTGAAATCAGGCAAAAACTGTAGAAGGAGTAGCATTTTGAAAGAATTTCACAGAGATTTCTATTTTTAGTAACCACGGCAACACCGTTCATTGAAATAAAAAAAACCAGAAGTCTCTGTCGAGACTGAAGCTCTACTGGTTTGTACTTATAGCAAAGGAAGAGAAAAGTACTTAAGCAGTTAGAAATTGAAACTTTTCAACAGCAATAAATAGAATAATGATCCTTGATTAAGTCTCTTTATGTTCTTAGTGTAGTCTACTTGCATGCTACATTATATTATAACCAGACTACAAGAGGCCCAGGGGCCACAGCGCTCACCTGAGCACATTGGCTTGGAAAAAGCACATATCAGATCAGAAATGAAATTTTACGGGGGGGGCTTGAATTTTAACCCCCCAGGGGTTCATGATTTGAACAAACTAGAATCTACACTACCTGAAGATGATTCCATATTAATATCACTAATCATAGCTTTGAAGTACTTGAAAAGATGATTTTAAAAGGTTTCCCTATATATTCCTATGTAAAACTTTGGTCGGCCATTTTGGCCCCACCCTAGCCCCGGGGGTCATGATTTGAACAAACTTGAATCTACACTACCTGAGGATGATTCCACATGAGTTTCATCTTTCCTGGCACAGTGGTTCTTGAGAAGAAGATTTT
>PRKT01000553.1:113765-194465 GCA_003671525.1 Saccostrea glomerata | reverse complement strand
TGAAAGCCCCCCCCCCCCCCTTTCCCCAAAATAGAATTTAGAGTTTGACAAGTTTCTTTTGATTCTGATTATGCTTGATGTAAAAAAATATCATAATACACATTTATCATTTTTATCAATATCCCAACATATAACTTTTACAAATAAGTTTAAATGCAATGATCATGATGATAGATAAATATTTTGATTATACGCCAAACCAGAGACATATAAAACCATATGTCTCTGGCCAAACACTGTTTGAAACAGACGACATTTTAACAATCGTACAATACATTAAAAACAACTCATTCTATAATATCCCTTATGATTAGATTCACTTTATTCTTATAATTAAATAAAATATTAATTCAATCAAACTTAAAAGCTTTTCTACAATTAGAAATGAATAAAATCAACATGGTTATAATAGAAAACACTCGACACTCGATTGACCAAGCCATGAGCTATTCGTTCCCGATACAGGTTCGCTCATGGCTTGGTCCGCTATGCTAACGCATAGCTCATGGCTTGGTCAATCGATTTCTATTGACTTCATTGATAAAATTGCGATCTCCTGTGCTAGAAATTAATGAATGTCACTACACCTATTCATTTTCTCCCGCGTCTTCCCAACACACAGGAACTCTTAAGCGCTTGATAAAAGAGAAAGCCAATGAAGGAATTCCCGGTTATGATGCGCGATTATGTATAAAACATGATAATTATGCATATTCACATACTGATATAATAATACTGTTGTTAAGATACGGACGTGTAGCCAATAATTTCATCCTAAATTAAGTAATTGGAATGAATTACTCTTGAAATGTATTTGAATGAAAAATCTGAGATTCAAATATTTTAAACTAGTTATAGAAAAAAACGTTGCTCAGAAGCACATATATCTATCATGTCTATAGCCTAAATATAGGTCTAGGATATAACAAATAAAGGTCGAAGCTTGTGCTATGCCAAGATTGTTTGTCCGAATAAATTTGCAAAAATCTTGCCAATTTTCTGAGTGTTTGTATTCTACTTGTTATGCTTGTCACCATGGTCGAAAAGTAAATTGATACACAGATTTGCAACTTTGTTTTGACGCAGATAGAGGTGTATCTGTTTCCACAACCCCTTTTAAACAACCCTCGGAATTTTTCCAAGTCGCCACAGTAAAGCTCTTCATGTTGTCAACATGCTAATATTTTTAAATACCCTGTTTCAAACAATTGTTATAATGACGTTTGTTTTGCGATTATGAACAATTCCGAGAAAACATGGTACCAATTCCGAGAAAACATATAGTACCAGGGAAAGGGGAGGTGTAAAATAATTTGGACACTCAAAGGTTTTGGGTCGGTTTTGCATTTAATTTAGAGTGGAAACTTTACTACAAAGTCGATTCCCCCTCCAGTCCCTACTCCTTGTTGCTCTCGATCACATGTAATTTTTTTTTAAGTAACGGCCTTCGATCCCCTCCCTCCTTTACCAAATTTAATTTAAACAATACTCCGTGAGATGCAGCAGTAAATAACAGAATATGGTTATTATGTGACTTGGATGAAGTAGAAGATGAATTCCATTTTATATTAAATGTCCTGTATATCAAATCTCAGAACTCAATGAATACATGTATCAATCAGTATTATGTTAAAAAACCTATAGTGTCATCAATCTAATACAATTGTTAAGTGTTCAAAATGTCAAAGAAATGTATAAATTGAGATTTTTGTTCAGCGCTTCACAACGAAGAATAGAACTACTAAAATGTTTGTAGCATATAATATTTATATGTAAATATTTATTATATAACAGATAGATTTGAATATATATATTTTGTTTATATTAACTGTCTGATGTGCCAAATGGTACATGTATAATTGAGGAAATAAAGAATTGAATTGAAAATTTGTTAATTGATTCTTGTGACGTTGGAATGGAGTTGTAGGCTTTGTTTTGTATTCTACAATATACAAATATAAATATTTGTATGCAATCATCATTTTCCTCGATCGAGCCAGTAATATCCAGAAGACTAAAAAAGGGATTCGTATGTGAACAATTACATGCAAGTAATGATGTCAGAACTGTGTGTAAAATGGTTAATTTAAAGTTCAAAACATTAATTAATTCAATAAAATATATAGTATACATAAAAGAAATTGGGTGGGTCTGTTTCGACGAGGTGTAGTTATAATGCTGTAAATTTTGAATTTACCTCACCTCCCACGTACTAGTAAATTAAAATTTACAAAATGAAACAGGTTTGAATTAGACCCAGAAACAGAGGGACGGGGTATTCTGATAATTAATTTAGTATAAAGAAAGGCCGATCCACCCTTCTTTGAAATAAATTTTGTTTCATTGTGGTTCATGACTTCCACGTTTTTGTCTTTTTAATTTTTCTTTACCCAAGTAGCTTGAAAAATATTGGAAGCAAAGACTTTTGACAGTGTGCTTTTTTGTAAAGTTTTAATTTTAGTTTTTCCTTGTCAAGTTTTAGAGCACTCCCCCCCTCCCCCTGCTCAACTTCTGCGTTCAAAAATGAGTCAATGTGTCTGTTGAATATTTCATATTCAATATGTAAGTCAATCTCAAATATTGTTGTAATGCAGCTTAAACCGTGTTATGTAACTATCTAATAAGGGTCTGTCATCTTTATCATTAATTATAAGGAAACTGATTAGTATAAGTTTTCGAAACTTGTTTCCGAATTCTTTTTGACCTTTGTACTTCTTATGTGTATTTCTTGCTTGTCATGTTCAAATAAGATATGGTTTAAACTAATGTGTCTGTGCATACATGTATTAGATGAGCAGCAAACTTATACATTATATTCATATATACATATATATATATAGTATTTGTTGTATATATGAATATCATGCTGTATGTGTATCGTATATATAGTTTTGGGCAAGAAAGCTAAAATGAGCTTTAAAAATTGATAATTTCCAATTCGAAATACACGGAAATATACTTCCTGGTGAAATTGTGTGACTTTACTTTTCCTGTTACACAGAAGCACATGTACATAACACTACAAAACAAAATCCTCTACTTCACGGGCCACAGATTAGTCAGTAAAGGGAGATTAATCATATCACTAAGAGTTACTCAATGCAGGATAATATGGAAATTCACAAACCTTCACGTCACTGCATGTCCTAAACAAATCATTTAAATGTATACAATTTTATACGATTTCTATAGGTTGAAAATAAACAAACAAAAACAAAGAAACTAAAACGCATGCAATCTCAGCTTGAAATACTAGTAGATAAATAAAAATATATAATATATATGTATCTATATATGAAATCAGGAGAAAAATTAATCTCTTGGTGTCGGGATTCAACTCCGTTTTTACATAATAATTCGTAAACAAGGTATCTTAATTCGCAAGGATATACAAATCCCCAGCCTTTTATTCATTTTTGTTGTTGTTGAAAATACAAGATTTTTGTTTCATTGCAGAATTCAGAAAGGACAGAAAATTGTTGCATGGCTAGTAAAGATATGAAAATCAATATTTTATACACGTCTTTTAAAACTTTAAAACCTCACCTTTCCACAAAATTATCCCCGCAATCTCCAATGATCAGACACAAATATCCAGGATGGAGATTTAAAAATATACTGCGTTTTTGTTAGTCCAAGCAGGTATGCTAATACATATTCCAGATATTTAAATGGAGATGCTATCGATAACAATGCGGACTTCAACAGGTTAATACACGATACCACCCCTGGCTAATTAATAGTCCAATAAACAGCAACATTAATTATTAATTAGTTCTCTTAGAAACCGGAAACTACTGAAAGGAATTCCACAATTCCCCTGCGATTAAAGTTCTTTTTGTTATATTTTATGTAAATGTAGCAAATTTTTGGAGTGTGCTGCTTTAATTTTCAATAAAAATCTGAAATTAGGGAGACCTGTTTTTTTTTTTTTTTTTACCCGAATTCATTATTTGTTGAGACAGACTAAACCCCCCCTATTATTTAAAGTTCTTTTACAATCACCCGGACTTGAACTGTCATACACATGATAATTGAAATACGTGGATAAAAATCAGATTTCAGGGACCAGCTGTTTTAATATACTGGCAACCTTCCCAATCATTGATGCTTTTATTTATTGTTCAGCATGTCAACGAGGTTTGTATCACATACACTGTTGAAAACTGTCAGACCAGTTATAAACGAATATACTTTTATTATTGTTGTTCATAGAATATGATACCAGTATCTCTTGTTATATCCAATCAAATTGAATTTATTTATTTATACAGTATCAACGACCATTAATTCATGTTATCCCAAGAAATGAAAAAAACCTTCCCTTCTTTTTCACATCATACTCTTAAAGGCTGTCAGTGTTAAACTATACTCCTCTCTCTCTCTCATCCAATAAATTCTAAAATAAAACCAACTTTATGATACCTTTTGTATAATGTTGAATGAATTAATTCCCACACAATAAAAAAACTCTATACGCTATGATGACAATTCAAACTACAATTTCGGTAGTTTCCGGGATTTGGCTCATTCCCGGAACCTGCGCATCCGAAGTTCGCAACGTACGTTGATCCCTTAAGTGGTCATATATATAGATGAATACAGAATGGAGTGGCTATATATTTATATAAACGCTGTACTCAAGTGTTCTCCTAAATGTATAACATTTTACGATACTAGAGTTGGTTTTAGTAGCTCAGGTTTTTAAAAATCTTTTCCCAGAGGAAGACTTCAGATTACTGCATTTCAAACTTGATAGAAATATGGCCACTTAGACATGTTAGAGCCTCCGCAAACAATATTCATGTAGAGCAACTCCTAACACTTTTCCTTCTTTCAAATTGTCAAATGAGACGGACATCTCTCTCTCTCTCTCTCCTTCTCTCTCTCTCTCTCTCTCAGGCGGAGGCTGGGGTGTAATACATCATGCAATATCTTCCTTCTGGACATCTATAAAATTGTGATTTCTCAACTGGTTCAATATAAGAAATTAAACTGATAGAAATATTCCTTTAGAAGAAAGATATTTTAAAGTTTTCTACGTACATTTATTTTTCTTTTGGTTTAAAAGTCGGGGATGGTGCTTGCAAAATAAAATTAATTGGATGATGTGAAATCAGGAGGGTTAAACTATTTGTAGTACTTCCTTCTAGCTGTGCTGTCACTGAAGCATCACCATTCAATATCATATTTATCGTTACTCATTAAAAATGTGAGAGTGTGGATTACTTTACGGCAAAGAATGTCAGACTTATTTATTATTTTAAATTTTCTAACTATACATAGCATTTCCCCAATATTTCTGTGATATGCAAACACCCTTAATATATTGAACTCATATCGAGCCAATTATCCCCTGTCTGGGACAGAGCTGAGGGTATGACACGTTTACACATTACCTAGATTAAAGCAAACCATGACGAATTAATATAAGTTGTCATGATAGTGAGGATAACAAACTATATATACATGTATATATCTCCAATATACTATTGATTCTGTCCCTCTCACACAAAAAGTTAGTCTCCTAGTAGATAAATGATTCAAGTTCTAACACAAAGAGAGAATGATACATGATATACCCAACTAGAGGTACTGTGAGCACTGAGCCCACTAAATGATAACCTTCTTCCCTTGTGGTTATAATGGCAAAGTCCATGTTTTACTCTGACTGGGAGACTCGAAATAAGTATATCAGATTAAAAAAGTAAATAGGGGATCTGTGAAGGTATCAATAAATTTTATTCAGTGGTATAGGAGTTAAGGATAAGAGATGGGTACCCTTCAATATCATAGAACGAATACTCGTGTCCATGTTTTGCTCTGGGTATAATTTAGTGAGCTCAGTGCTCACAGTACCTCTAGTTTATATATCGTTTATTATACCCCCACTTGAAAAGTGGGAGGATATATAGTGATCGGGATGTCCGTTCGTCTAGCTGTACGTCCGTCCGTTGTGCTTTGGGGGTATTCATCTCTTATCCGCAACTCCTCTTATATACCACTTAATGAAATTTAATGATACTTTCACAGATTCTTTATTACATAATGCCATAATGCACATCCTATTTATTTTACTTTTTGATCTGACCTCCCACAGCAAAACGTGGACTTTGCCATCATTATCATATGGGAGGCGGTGGTATCATTTAGTGAGCCCAGTGCTTACAGTACCTCTAGCTTTGTATTAAATCCTGTTTGTGTTCATGTAAGGGGCTATAGCAAAAAATGTCTTGTGCCTTTTGACGCATAAGAAAGTTGCATTTTGATGATCGCGAGATTACTGCAACAAAACACGCCAAAAGTACCACGTTAACAATAAATAGTACTTTTATATTGATCGGTCTCTTTTAGATTAAAATCTTTCTATATGTTGATGAAAGCTTTAGTTTAAAATATGTTTTGATTATGTACATTATAAACGAACTAACTAAAGATCAGGTAAAAATGCCTACGGTCATTCTATGAAAGTTTTCTGATTTCAAATTCATGAAAGAGTTAGGTCGTGATGTTACGCTAGAATTTGTTAACATTAAATAATTTATTGAAATAATTTGTTCATAATTCTTATATTAATTCATAAAATTTTGCTTGTAGTATTTATCTGAAGATTTTTGATGAACTTTGTATCCTTTGTTAAAAGAGATAATGACACTCTTGAAGAATTTATTTCTTGAAAAGATAACATATGTCTTCGATTAAAAACATTGTGCCTTGCGTGTTAAACTGGTTACTGGTTCCATCCTTGTGATAAATTTTGACAGGTCCGTCTGTCTGTTTATCTGTTTTCCCCCCCAAAAAACTTGAACATTGCCAATAACTGGAGTTATGACTTTCATATTTCACACGTATTTCTTTTGACAAGACCTTTCTTTGGGTACCAACTTCTTTGACCTCTTTACCTTAGAGTTTGACCCACTTTTTCAAGAATCTACCAAACTTTAACCCAAAATGTTTCATATGTGTATTTCCTATGTCAAGGACATCTCCAAGGCGCCTTTAATTTGACATTGTCTTTGGAGTTTTATTTATATTATAAAACTAAAACTTTGGAGTGGCTAGTCCTTAGACTTTTATGATTCATATAGGTATATTCATTGAGAAAAGTCCTTTCTTTGGGTAACAGCATTTTAATCTATTGGCCTCGGAGTTTGACATTTTGGTATTTTGTTGAACTTAACACAAGGCATGAATTGTTTATAGTATAAATATAAACTTTATACATATGATATAAAGTTGAGAAATATTCGAATTCCTGACTTACCTTATCAAAATCAATAAAGACCACAGACAAATCTAAATGTATGCATATACAACAGAACTGGAAGATCACAATATAACATTTACTGATCACAACAAAATTTTTTTTTTATTTAAATGAAAAAATAATAATTTCTTTTCTTCTTCCTTTAACATTTCAAACACTCGTGACAAAATGACTGTGCATTTCACATCCTCTTTCTTTACTAGCTTTGATAAATAAAACATTGAATTTCGGGTACAATTGAAACAGGAAATTATTTTACAATTTCCGTGTAAGACATACAACGAATTCCCACTTACAATGCTTACTATATATATACTCTCCAGTTTTACGTAGTAAAATGTCCCATTTTTAATACCAAAAGTTTAATATATTTCTCTAAACTGTCCCAAAATACATTTTAAAAATTGAAGAAAGCGAAGGATGATCAACATACTGGTAATATTTTTCTTAACAATGTGAACCGAATCAGTTTCGAGACATAAATACCAAATACTATATACTGTAATAGAAAAATATATTGCGCTACAAAGGGCCAATGTTATGTTAAATATCGACCTGAGTTGAAAATTGAATCGGGGTTCATTTTCTAATTACGTTGAATATCGAACCGGGGGTGCTTTTCATCGTTCAAGACCAATATATGTAGGGCATTAAACAAGAGCCCCAAGAAATTCCCGAGGTTACTCTGCACTTACGGTCATTGAGCGGAGGGATGTTT
The DNA here is from genome assembly GCA_003671525.1 of Saccostrea glomerata. Lineage (NCBI taxonomy): Eukaryota > Metazoa > Mollusca > Bivalvia > Ostreida > Ostreidae > Saccostrea > Saccostrea glomerata. The sequence continues at coordinate 186,480 of PRKT01000553.1, read as the reverse complement.
TCCGTGCCAGCAACTTCTGCGACACGGTACCTCGGTTTATACGGTTTCATTTGAAGGACCGATCTGCATGTCCCACGTTGGTATTCGAACCCGCGACGTAAGGATCAACTCCTTACTTTTTTACTCTAGAGCAGACGCTCTAACCACTGCGTCACGCGGGCGACCAATTTGATTGTACATACATGTATATATTGTTTTGCGTCTCATTCGAGAATTTTTCACTCATATGTTAGAGTGAAGGACTTCAAACTTTGACCTTACATGTAACAAGGCACTCAGGGCCACTGAGCATTGAGGGGTCTTTATCTTGCAAACGCCTACTGTGACACAGGGTTTTAATTTTCAAGGTCGCATCCGAAGGATCAACACCTTTCACTTCATAGTGCCAAACGCTTGACAAAAGAACATTTGCCACTATTTTTTTCTTGGGCCTGTCGCGACCAAGCTTCTAAGCAAGCTCTCTACATTATAACATTTTTTGATCACACATACCTTCAATATACCCAGTATAGGAAGAGAAAAGCAAGCAATACTAGTATACCATTCATTGTAAACCATAAAACGTGAACATGAACTCAAAGAATCAGGTGTAAACACTGACATAAAAAAAACGTTATCTCCATATATTTCATTGTTATTTATTGGGAAGAACTGAAGTAAAGGCAAACACTAAACAGGGTCATAAGATTAAGTAACCGTTACGAACTAAGAGCAGAGAAAAACATACCCTGAAAACATTATACAGTTTTATAGATGAAATGAAGTGCCTCTATGAAGAAAACATCCCGCGGTCGTGAGACGTTTGTCATGATCTGATAAACAGAGTAACTGATTGACAAGAACTGATACACTAAAAGAGTAAAAAAGATATAGCTTAACAATTTGTATATAAGTCAGTCAACAGGTTGTACCGGTATATACGACTAAATGTCATTGCATTGACCATATGATTTGCGAATTAATTGCACTTTAGTACATGTTACATCAACTTATTTATCGGTGGCCTTACTCGGTAAACAAATTGACCATAACAGGAGACATTCGTGAGATTTGAATGAACTAAGAAAATTTGTTTTAACACAATTTTACAAGTGTCTTAATCAAATTTACAATGCATAGTAATATAATTAAGAATTAGTTGCCATCATACATTGTCCATCCTCAATAAAAATTCAAATATGAATCATGTCATACTCTGATGTGTTTTACTTCGAATCGAATTTAATGGGATAATTGGTATAAACTATGAATTTAAATAAATATTTATTTGATAACAAACATGCAATTTCCATATAAATTATATCTCGAACTAGAATTGAAGGCCACCACAAGTGACTTCTCTATACTCTTTCATAAGATGGGTTTTATTTTGATACCATAATTGTATAACAGATTTGTACTATTCCATAAGATGGGGTTTATTTTGTTACCATGATTGTATAACAGTCAATAAATAAATTAAATTTTTGTAAGATGAAAAACTTCAGTGAATAAATTGATGTTTTATAGATTTAAATACCAGTAGGTTCTCTCTTTTCTTTTCTTTTTTTATGAATTTTTAATCTTGAAATACATTAAAAGACTCCTTTTCAGTGCTTCTGCCGAAATATCAGCCTAAGTAACAAAGTACTCACTAGACGCCAATAAAGAGTTGTCAGACGGAATAATTAGGCAATTATAAATTCATAATTAACTCAGGAAGAATAATTCACAAGAAAACATAGAATAAAACTTAACATAAAAAATTCATAAGGTGCATAATTTTACGCATTTCAATCCCCATTTGATCGTTTTACCCGAGTACATGTATATTGCAACAAATTAATGTTCTATATATAAATGCTGATTTCAAACTATGTACTTTAGTGTAACGATGTACTTTAGTGTACATGAAATATATATAAAGACTCGACTTGCAAAATGTACCTGTGACATCTTTAACACTCGGATATTGATTATAGGGAAGCACTTCTAGGGTACATGTCATTATATAATTAGCAAGTGTAGTGTAATCTAAACTTAACTGGGGAGGATTTTGGAAGTAAGTAAATTAATCGCAAGTGACTCATTGAACATATTATCAAGTTACCCGTCTACTTAGTAATTATAGGAAGGCATTTGATATTCATTTAAAAGTTTTGTTCGTTTGTTAAAGGTCCTCTCTAGAATTTTCCACTCATGATTAGACACCCGAACTTGCTAATGGAAGAATACAAAAGTTAGAGCTACATACTAAATATATAACGCCCTCGAGCAACGGGGAATTGTTTTCGTGCTAGCACTGTCCATTAAAATGTATGGAGATAGCGAACAGTACTCAAACATCAGAAGTGGGTTCAGGTGCCATGAAGGAGTGAGCATCCCCTGTCGACCAATTGAACCCATTCGGTTTCATATGAAATACGGTCTCAAGGTCCCGCAGCACGTTTCGAAATCGCGACGTAATGATCAACTCCTCATACTTTTTCTCTATGGCAAACGCTCTAACCACTGCGTCATGCGGGAAAACCAAATATCCAAAGTAAATAAATGCATGTGATTGAAGTTACCGAGAATTTCAAAGTAATGGACATACAAGATAAGCGACTAGTATCTAATCAACATATTAAGTACATATTAATTGTGTAAAGATTCCAGCGTTTTACGTTACATTGTTCAATGTTAGGTTGTTGGGTATCAAGAAAATACTAAGCTGGTATACAGTACTTCTAAAATTAATAATTTGGAGTCTCTCAATGAACATGTAGCAAAAAAAAGATCAACACTGATGTATATCAAACATTTAAAATAACATGATGATTTTAAATTTTTACCAATATTCATTGTTCAGTAAGACCTATTCCAAGGGTTGATCCAAAATTATTATCTATAAATTACAAAATCTTCTATAATCCTATATCAACAACAAAATATAACATACTAATGCTACTATCTACTTAAATATATGGAGATAGCGAACAGTATTCAACCATCAGAGGTGGGATCACGTGCCAAGGAAGAGAAAACTTCCTCTGTCGAGCAGTCGAACACACCGTGTGCTCTTTGTCATGATCGGAAAAAAGAAAGAAAATTTAATGCGTAAGTAATGGACTAGCAGTTAGTCAGTCAGCATTTAACTTGATAGATTGTTTTTGCCGACAATGTAATTGTATCGTCCAAAGAAAAAAAATGAAATCATATGACTTCAATTGAGTTTGTTGATATCATTGTTCTTCACCAATTTATACATCATGATCACAAAAATTATCACAAGCACTTGTATCGGATTTAAAAAAAAAAACTCTGTGTTATTATTAAACTTTTTAAACATATCGAACATTTTTCTTGTAACCAATGATCCCATGAAACAAAAGTACATCTTAAAATTAAATGTATCGAGACAAAATCATCCATAACCTATACGCCCACTTTAAGTGTTTGAATTGTAAATATCTTAGTGTGAGATATCTTTTTTGTAGAACGCTATTTAACCATGCAATTCACACGACTGTTAAATCATAAAATCAGTTACACATCAGTGCAATACTTAGAAATGCAAGAACAGTATTTACTCAGAAAAATCAGGGACATCAATAAAGTTTTTATCATTTGCTCTTCATTGTACATTATGCCTTTGTTTCAGTCAAATTAATATCACCCGGAGTCCTAAAAAATCTTGTTTAAAAAAAAATTAGGGTTTTATATAGGTGGGTTGGTATCTTAAAAATTCCATTTTATAGACCCAATAGATGGACTTTATGTGAAAGTGTCCTGACATAATACAGATTCAAAGTTTGTTCATATTTAGGGTCTTTTAATTAATATTTCCAAGACAATTTTGTCCCCGTATGGCAGTCCAAACCTCGGATTAAAGATACAATATCAGAGCAAACTTGAATCCCCTCTGCATCAGGATTTGTTATATCAAAACTATGAACATGACCTTGCTTTATTCAAAAACTCTTTTCTAACATACAAACCAGAGGTACTGTGAGCAATGAGCTCACTAAATGATAACCCCGCATCCCACATGAATATTATGGCAGTGTCCGTGTTTTGCTATGGTTAACCTAAAATGTGTGTCGAATCAAAAAGTAAATATAAAAAAACTGCACAATGGCAATATGTATAAAGATTCTGTGAAATCTCTTCAAATTTCATAAACCAGGTAGGTGAATGAGAGGAGTTCCAGGTAAGAGATGGGTGCCCCAAAGAGTAACAGACGGACGGACAGGACGTACATCCCGATTACTATATAATCCTCCCTCTTTTCAAGCGAGGGTATAATAATTTGGTGTAAGAGTTTCATCTGATATCTTTGGAGGGTTGGACTATCATATGCATGTGGAAAAAAATTGTCTTGGGAATGGTTGTGAATAGTGGAAAATAAGTTCCTGTAAATATTAGATATATTAGCGCTCTCGATGGAGCAACAATGAATGATATAATTATATATATCCAAGGCACATTTTTCTTTTATCATTATTTAAAATAAAAACAAACTATTACAATTATAGTTGCTAATGATTATTTTGTATAATATATGCATCCGCAAATTTTAATTCCTCATCATTATACAACTTACTCTTAGATAGTTATGCCGGTATATCTGCATATGTGACACAGTACGCAACAAGTATAAATGTTAGACTATGTGTGGCTAAATTTTATAGCGCACATGAGAACGTTAGCATTTTTGGCATTCATAAATTTGATATAAATGTTTTGAGAAAGTTACAGTTGTATACTTGCATAGTCTCAAGTAGCTCAAATTTAAAGAAGATAATGTGTATTCTTGAATATAATATGTTTGCTTTTTTCTGTATATTATGTGCGTACAAAAAGTCCCCCACGAGTGTCTGTTATTGCTTTACTGAACATTACATGAGCTATTAAATTGAACTAGAAAGTAACTACTCAGTATCTCCAATCTTAGTCCTTCTCTGAATAATCTACTACATTGTACAATGAGGAAGAAATTTGTAATGAACTGTACATGAACTAGAGGTACTGTGAGTAATGAGCTCACTAAATGATACCCCCGCCTCCCATATGTTTATAATGGCAAAGTCCATGTTTTGCTGTGGCCGGGAAACCCAAAATAATTATGTGTCGGATCAAAGTAAAATAGGAGGTGCACAATGGCAAAATGCAATAAAGATTCTGTGAAAGTTTCATCAAATTTCACTCAGTGGTATAAGAGGAGTAAATGAGTTGCAGGTAAGAGATGGGTACCCCAAAGCGTAACAGAAGGACGGACGCGTACAGCTAGACGGACGTACATATTGACGGACGGACATACCGATTACAGTTTACCCATCCACTTTTCAAGCGGGGGGGGGGGGGGTATAACAACTAAATGTTTCTCCGGACAATAATTTTTTTTTTATATAACTCAAAGGAACAGTATATTTTTATATTGAATTTATCGTGTTAATTCGACATTGCGAATTAATACCATTAATTTCAATATATAATTTTCTGTTCTGAAAAGTTGCTTATAAATGTATCATTCTGTATGTAAATTGCATCAGCTAGATGTATTTGAACGTTAAAAATATTAAATTACTATAAAAAAAAAAATATACAAACTCTTCTTGCCATGTAGAGACAAAAAATAATTATGCTTCTCTCTTACTACACGGTGTTTCCACCCTCACTATTATGATAGTTCAAAGTACGAAAACTGCATTTATTTTCATTTAATATACACACATGTACTTTAAATTTTCCAATTATTGCAAAAAATGTATAGGTCGCCATATTATTTAATATGCGAATCATAAATATACAGAAGTGTATGTCAACATAAAAAATCGCACATTTTTTATAAACAGTATTATGAAAAATATGTAAAAACTGGTAAAATGCATATTTCTGTTGCTGAATGTGCCTAAATACTTCCTACTTATAAGATATTTTGAATTGTGAATATCAGGGAACCTATTTTACATCAGAAGTACAATAAAGCAAATGCCTGAAAGAACAAACCTTAGAAGGAGTTAGTGCCCTTGTCAACATTTTTAAAAGATTGAAACATTGATTAAATAAAGAAAATTTGCATTTTAAAAATTCTTTTACGTAACAATATTATTAGTTACACAGTCAGTTAGTGACCTAATACGGATTCATACAGGGTGTGAAATGGAAATCCGTATTGGGCGAGGCGAAGCCGAGTCCCAATACGGATTTCCATTTCACACCCTGTTTGAATCCGTATTAGGTCACTAACTGACTGTGTTACGAATTTATCCCGCTGAAGACCTTTATCGATATAAAAAAAATATTTGTGCATATTATGAAAATATTAAGTTTTAATCCAAAAACAATCAACGTAAAATATCGTTACAGTAACAAGAAATTTAACTAAACTACCTACGTAAACCGTTTCTTAGCCGCCATTTTTATTTACAATAACAACGCTGCGAACGGAATCGCGTGCCCGATTTTCATATTACGCCTCGACGGAGACGTAATACGGAAAATTTCAGGACGTCATGTGATCAGCTTTTATCCAATCAGCAATCTACAAATTTGTCTGAAGCGGGATAATTATCATTACACCTATTGTAAAGCATTCTTCCAAAAGATATTGTTCTATTTGATACCCTGGTATGAATTTAAAATAATTACATTTTTTGCAAAAACCTATGACATCATAGGAGGGTGGAATTACCTTATTGATCGTATCACTTGAGATGTAATTTTTGAGTGACGTATCAATATTGAGGAATTTACCTCCACCAGGATAGTTATATCTAGCAAAATGCTGATATTTTCTGATAAACATGATTTCCAGTAATTTAAATTTGGTGCAACGTGAAATACTGAGTATGATATGCCATTCTAATTTCTGAACTTGGTTGAATTGAACATATTTTATTGACAATTAAAGCCAAAAGGATAAGACACAAGTTCTGGAACAACTTAGATAGTCTTCTCCTCATACAAAATTTTTATAATATTGCCAAAATAAAGAACAATTATTTTCAGTAACAATTAGTAGTGTCAAAGACAGTAGACTCTTGATACCAGAACACAATACTATATATACAAAAAATTAAGATTTTTCAGAGAATCGACCACACTCTTTTAAAAAGGTATGAATAACTTTAAAAATTTCTACATTTTGTTGATCAGAAAATGAATCAACACCCCATAACATCAAATGGACATCTATAATGTACAAATTGTTGAATGATAATAACTTATTCATTAGAGAATATCTTGCTGTTGCATATTTTCTACAAACAAAAAACAAATGATAGGAATCCTCTATTTGTCCACATGAGCAATTCGGACTGTCAATTAAATTACAGCGAAATAGGTCAGAATTTAAAATACAATTATGTCTTAACCTTGTGTGAATAATATTCCAAAATCTTTTACCAAAAGAAAAATACTTTGGAGGTTTTACAATATTGCTTGACAAGCATCTTTTAAAACTTTTCATAGAAGTTGCCTCCCTTATGTTAATTTTAATTGCATTCCACTTTCTAACACTATCTGGAATAAAGGATTTATTGAATAATTCTAATCTGCATTTTGGCAAGGAGTAATTGGAGGAATTTCTTGTAGAGTATCGTGAAATGTTTCCTCTAATATCAGGTACTATATTTTGAATATAAGTAGGTACTAAATTATTGTGTATTTTGTACATTGTTACTAGATTTGTTCGATTTCTTCTATTTTCCAATGGTTCCCATCCAGTTTCCAGATAAAGTGAATTTTTAGAAGCAATAAGTGTAAGACCTGTTACAATTCTAGCAGCCAATAGTTGAACTTTCTCAAGCTTTTCTATGTCTGCCTTTGTACACCCCGACCAAACTTCAACTGCATATTCCAGTTGTGGTCTGATAAAAGAAATATACATCTGGGACAAAATATCCCTTGACACATTAAATTTTAGTTTTTTCAGTAAACCAAGTTTTTTGTAAGCCTTCTTTACAATGATATCAATATGATCAGACCATCCCATATTTGAAGACAGAAGTATCCCAAGATGTGTATGTTGTGTGACATATTCTATTTGACAGTTATCAAAAATTAGATTTGGAAATTGTTGCACAGCTTTCAAATGAAAAAATACAGCTTTTGTTTTCTGTGGGTTGAATTTCAACAGCCATTTTTTCGACCATTCATGTAATACTTTAAGATCATGATTAAGATTTTGTTCAATATGATTAATATTATCTGAACATTGTTGTAAAGAATTATCATCAGCATATAATCTACAAACAGATATCATATTTTGAGCAACATCATTTACATATATCAAAAATAAGAGTGGTCCAAGTACAGATCCCTGAGGGACTCCAGCTTTTACATAACCAATGGAAGAGAGCAGATTTCTGTACTTGACTTGTTGTGTTCTATTGCTTAAATAACTTTCAAACCATTTTAGCATTTTACCATTAATTCCGTACATTTGAAGTTTATGAATTAAGCCTTTATGCCATACTCTATCAAATGCCTTGGATAAATCACAGAACACCATACAGCAGAATTTACCTTCATCAATACTTTTCACAATAGAATGGTATATTTCTAGAAGTTGATATACAGTAGAGTGCCCCGGTAAAAAACCTGACTGATATTTATAAAAAAGATTTTTTGAATGTAGGTAATTGTACACATGTTTGAAAATAATCCTTTCAAATATTTTACTTACACAACTCAACAAAGAGACAGGTCTATAATTTGAAGTTATAGAGGGGTCATCCTTCTTAAATAGTGGAAGAACATATGCCAATTTCCAACATTCAGGAAATGTTTTTAGTATTAATGATTTATTAAATAAAATACACAGTGGTTTTGATATAGTATTTTTGCAAGACTTTAACATTTTGTGACTGATGCAGTCTGGACCCACTGCTTTATTGATAGGAATTACTGAGATTATGTCTGTAATCTCATATTCTTGAATTTGTATTTCTGGAAATCTATCATTACATCTAATTTCTATATTTGGAAGTTCATGGTCACTGTCGTCTAAAAAAGTGACAGATGTAAAATACTTATTTAAGAGTTCAATCTTGTCGGAGTCTAGTATTGCAAATTTATCTGTGTTAGTGTCATTTATATACTGAATTGGTGGTATTTCACTAGTCGATTTAGTGTGAAAAAAGTCTTTCAATAATTTCCAGTATAATTTTTGATTATTCTTATTAGCATCTTTTAGATGAGAATCAATGTTATCGTAGTAATTAGTTATGGCATGTTTTTTCATGTTATTAACCTTATTTCGTAGTTTACGATAATTGTTGCGATCAGATTCTGTTTTAGTTTTTTGTGCTTTTTTCCTAAGTCTATTGCGATCACGAATAGTTTTCTTTAAAAGAGAATCCATCCATGGTTTATCGTTTGGTCTTATGGTTATTGTTTTTTCGGGTATGCATTGGTGAATTATAGAATTAAACTCTTCTGTGAAGTTTTTTGTAGCAGATTCCATGTTTTCTGTGTCATCAATAATTTTATTCCAGTCACTTTGTAATATGAGTGTATTTAGAAGTTCTATATCTGCATGCTTGTAATCCCATACTTTGCGTTTGTATGCCATATTAATGCTGTTGTTCTGATGAATATATATGTAAGTAGCCCTATGATCACTAAGTGTATGAGCAACATTTAAGGTGCCAGAATCATGTACATGTATATATTCACTAATAATTATAGGATCTATAAGAGTACCTGTGTTACAAGTGATTCTTGTTGGTTCAAGTATAATGTTTGTTAATCTGCAGCTTTCCAAAATTGTATTTACTTCATGTGATGTATTTAGTTTTAAGAAATCAACATTAAGGTCACCAAGTATTACAATATTATTCGAGATATCACTGGCTTTTTCAATAGACCAAGAGAACTTTTGCCAAAATGTACTACTAGTATGCGGTGGGCGATAAATACAGCATATAAGAAGGTTTCCCTTTGATTGGGGTATTTCTATCCATAATATTTCTGTATCAATTGGTTCTAAATCTATTCTACGACTTGCCTTAATAAAATTAGAGACAAAAATCATTACACCTCCACCATGGGAGTTTCTATCTTTTCTAAAAATACTCCTAAAACCTTGTATAAATAAGTTTTCATCTGTTATACTTGGGTCCAAGTGAGTTTCACTAAAACACAATATGTCAAAATCATGTACTAAGTACATGAGGGAATCAATCTTATTTCTTATACTTCTGATATTGAGATGTAAAATATCAAGAGAATTTTCAACATTTGGACCTGGATTTGTTTCAATATCACCTGAGCGTAAGAGTATGAAAAACATAAATAACTGTGCAAAAAAATTAATGTTGAGGGACCAAAATGCCAGACACCTGTATTGTTGCTTAAAAACACCAAATACAAACAGTAAATTTTTAAAAAGATTTGCAGTTTTAAAGATTCTTATAGCTGACCTTATCAGTATGCTATGACACTGGATGTAAAAAACCCCAATAGCGGCACGATACTGCTCAACAGAATTACCCATTATCTATATACACTTGTGGACACACTTCAATGTTTAATTCTGTGAGCCGCCTTAAAATGGGATTTATAAATGACATAATAATTGTTTGGCAATATGTAGCATTTGTCAATTCAAAGAAACTAGAAAATAAAAGGAATAATAACAAAGTATATAAAGTAGGGACCATAGAGTTCATTAAGTAACACGGTTCCCAAGCAGGTAAAAAAATACGAACAGAATCGGGCAAAGTGCCTCTGTAATATTTACACACACGTATTTTAGTGTAAACAATACTAGATGAAACATCTATATACATACATCTTTCGATGTGGGAGTAGTGTGACCAAAAAAGCAGTTTAAAGATAAATATAAACATAAACTTGAACATGAACATACTTTACATGATCATTTGGGACATCCGAAATGTTTATTTTAATATACAGTCACATTTAGGTGAAAACGAAAGTAGTACAAAGCGCTGATGTGATGTAGATCTAAGCGTCTCAGAGATGTGAACACGTGGACGTGTTTGTAATCAAAACAAGGTATTTACATTGTCCTTACGATATTGGAGTCGACGCCAGGACCTGTTCTCCTTCGTTATGAATGACATCGTCTTCTTCCTCGTAAAAGCAATCCAGGTCGTCGACGGTGTTTATGGGTATTTTTTTCCCTTTTTGACCACGGAGTTTAACGTAAATGCGGCCGTCATATGTCCAACAACTGTCCACTTTCTTCTTTTTCACGAGATCGCGCGTTTTCCCGTACAGCTCCGCTCGTCTTGATGTTAGGGCTTCGTTTACGTAGATCGGGCCAGTTTGCTTTGATGGGTTATGGTTATAGGACTTGAGATTTCTTTTATTTCCGTACACTCTGGCCTTCTCTCGGTAACTGACGAATTTAGCGATGATATCCCGTGGTTTGTTTGGTCCAGGGCTGTATTTTCCTACTCTGTGAGACCTTGAGATGTCTTTCACTGTTATTTTCTCAGTGTTGTCTTTAAGAATTAAACTGTTGACAACATTTAGAACAAGTTTGTCTGTGTTTTCACCCTTTTCTTCAGGTATTCCTGTGATTTTCAAACAATTACGTCTCGAATATTGCTCCATTTCGTCAAGCCTAGATGTGAGCTCGCTTACTTGGTTAACTCCAACCATTTGATAAACGACATTTGCCTCATTGATTACCTTGAACGCTCAATATTTGAAAAGAATGATCACTTATTATCATGGATGAGGAGAAGAAAAATATTCAAGAATTTTTTTGATTTTTCTTATTTTACAAATTCAGTATTCAGGTATTTTTTTGTTAAACGTGGCTTTGATGTAATTACTAGTATCTTGTTTTTGAGAAATAAAAGCAATCATAATGCAATTGCGTTGACGTCATTCTTGTAAGGCACTGATGGAAACAGCACTCTTTTATATCAGTGATATATTTTTGAAATGTGCTAATTTCAGTGATTTATAATTTTTATTTTAATAACTGTATTCACCTTCATCAACCATGGCTTTGTGCAGAATTTGAACGATTTTTTGGTCCCAATCTTCCCCTGAGGTCATGATTTGAAAAAAAAACTTGAATCTACACTACTCAAGGATGCTTCAATATAACTATGACCAATCACAACTTTGCTGTTCTCAATAAGAATTTAAAAGATTTTTTCTATGTAATCCTACTTTGATCACCTATAATGGCCCCACCCTTGCACCAGGGGTAATGATTGAACAAACTTGAACCTTCACGACCAGAGGATGCTTCCATATAACTACCAGTATGACAAATCATGGCTTTGCTGTTTTTGACAAGAATATTTTTAAAGATTTTTTTCTTTGTCAATTTAATATCACCTGGAGTCCTAAAAAAATCTTGTATAAAAAACGTCGGGTTTTATATAGGTGGGTGGTACATGTTTCTTAAAAGATTCTATATTCTAGACCCAAAAGATGGTCTTTATGTAAAATTTTGTTCAAATTTAGGATCTTTTGATTAATATTTCCAAGACAATTTAGCCCCCATATATAAGTCCAAACCTCCGATTAATGATACAATATCAGAGCAAACTTGAACCCCCTCTGCATCGGGATTTGTTATATCAAAACAATTAATACAGTAATATGACCTTGCTTTATTCAAAAAAATATTTTCTAACAAAAAAACTATAGGTACTGTGAGCAATAAGCTCACTAAATGATACCCTGCCTCCCATATGAATATAATGGCAGTGTCCATGTTTTGCTATGGTTAACCCAAAATATGTGTCGAATCAAAAAGTAAAATAGGCGGTGCACAATAGCATTATGTAATAAAGATTCTGTGAATGTCACATCAAATTTCATTCAGTGGTATGAGAGGAGTTTCGGATAAGAGAATGGTACCCTAAAGCGTAACAGACGGAGGTACAACGAGACGGACAGACGTATGCATGTGGAAGAAAATATGTCTTGGGAATAGTTGTGAATAGTGGAAAATTAGTTCCTGTAAATATTAGATATATTAGCGCTCTCGATGGAGCAACAATGAATGATATAATTATATATATCCAAGGCACATTTATCTTTCATCATTATTTAAAAAAAACAAACTATTACAATCATAGTTGCTAATGATTCTTTTGTATAAGATATGCATCCACAAATTTTAATTCCTCTTCATTATACAACTTACCTTTAGCTAGTTATGCTTGTATGTGTGTAAATGTCTGCACAGAACGCAACAATAGTATAAATGTTAGACTATGGTATAATTTTATAGTGCACATGAGAGTTAGCATTTTTGGCATTTATAAATATGACATGTTTTGAGAAAATTACACTTGTATACTTGCATAGTCTCAAGCAGCTCAAATAAATTATACGTACAAAAAGTGCTTCACGAGTGTCTGTTATTGCTTTACTGAACATTACATTAGCTAATAAATTATAATAGAAAGTAACTATATCTCTATAGCTAATCTTACTCCTTCTCTGAATAATCTACTACATTGTATAATGAGGAAGAAATTTGTAATGAACTGTGAATGAACAACTACAATGTATCTCTTGACAATGAAAGATTTTTTTATATAACTCAAAGGAACAGTATATTTTTATATTTATCGTGTTAATTCAACATGGTGAATTAATACCATTAATTTCAATAAAGAATTTTCTGTTCAAGAAAAGTTGCTGATAATTGTATCATTCTCATTTCTGTATGTAAATAGCATCAGCTAGATGTATATGAACTTTTAAATTACTAAAATATATGAACTCTTCTTACCAGGTAGAGACAAAAATATGCTTCTTTCTTACTACACTAATACGTCATGTATGTAAATTGACGAAAACATTTAATGAACTTACATAAGGCTAGCTAAACTATACACTTTAATGATCGTATCACTTGAGATGTAATTTTTGAGTGACGTATCAATACTGAAGAATTGACCTCCACCAGAATAAAGTTATTTTTAGCAAAATGCTGATTTTTTTTCTGATAAACGATTTCCAGTGATTTAAATGTGGTGCTACGTGAAATATGACATGCCATTTTAATTTCTGCACTTGTTAAATCTCCAACCATTTGGTAAACGACATATGCCTCATTGATTACCTTAAACATTCAAGATTTGAAAAGAATGATCACTTATTATCATGGATGGGGAGAAGGAAAATATTCAAGAATTTTTTGATTTTTCTTATTTTACAAAATCAGTATTCAGGTATTTTTTTCCTTTCTTTAAACGTGGCTTTGATGTAATTAATATCTTGTTTTTGAGAAATAAAAAAATCACAATGCTATGGCTTTGACGTTATTCTTGTAAGGCACTGATGGAAACAGCACTCTTTTATATCAGTGATATATTTTAAAAATATGCTAATTTTAGTGATTTTTGATTTTTAATTTAATTACAGCTACTGTATTCACTTGGAAATACACAAAAAACACAACATACTCTTCAAGCAGGGAGGGTGTGTGTGAAAATCTGACAATGCATGGGAAAGGGGGTTACTTTCCTTAAGAACTTATTTTGTGTAGTCATATCAAATGGAGATTAAAAAATCCTAAACTGTATATTGATCTTTTCTAATGTGCATAAAACAAGAGGTCCCAGGGTTACATCGCTCACCTGAGCAACTAGCCAGGTAAAAGCAAAAATCAGTTGAGCATTGAAAAGTTTAAATATACAAATTTGATATAAAAGTGGTTACGAGGAAGGAAGGGGGGGGGGGTATTTGAACTTACTTTAATCTACACTTCCTAAGAATGTTTTTGAATTAATATGACACATATTTGCTTTGTTGTTTATTGTTATGATCCACTTAAATGATGCTTTTAAATTAATGATCAATCATGGCTTTGTGAAGAATTTTAACGATTTTTCCAATGTATTCCTATGTTAAACTCTGGTACCCCATTTTGGCCTTAATCTACCCCTGGGGCCAAGATTTGAAAAAACTTGAATCTACACTAGTCAAGAATGCTTCCATATAACTATGACGAATCACAACTTTTCTGTTCTCAAGAAGAATTTTAAAGATTTTTTCTATGTAATCCTACTTTGATCACCTATAATGGCCCCATCCTTGCTCCAGGGGTCATGATTGAACAAACTTGAATCTTCTCTACCAGAGGATGCTTCCATATAACTGACAAATCATGGCTTTGCTGTTCTTGAAAAGAAGATTAAAAAAAATTCTATGTCAAATTAATATTACCTGGAGTCCTAACTTAAAAAACTTAGGGTTTTATATAGCTGGGTAGGTATCTTAAAAATTCTATTTTGTAGACCCAATTGATGGACTTCATGTGAAAGTTTCCTGACATAATACAGATTCAAAGTTTGTTCATATTAAGGATCTTTTAATTAATATTTCCAAGACAATTTTGTCCCCATATGGCAATCCAAACCTCCGATTAATGATACAATATCAGAGCAAACTTGAACCCCCTATGCATCCGGATTTGTTATATCAAAACTATTAATATGACCTTGCTTTATTCAAAAACTCTTTTCTAACACACAAACTAAGTCCTTCAACGAGGCTATAGTTGAATCAGCCAATGATATTCTGGGGAAACACCAGCGCCCCAAAAAACCATGGGTTACCATCAGCATCTTGGAGCTATGTTACAGGATACGGGAGCTGAAAAAGAAAGACAATCCAGAAGGAGTTCAGAAATACAGAGAGGCACACAACAAAGTCCGGAAGGAGTTGAATAAAGCAAAAAATACATGGATTGAAAAGCAATGTTCTGAAATCGAAGAAAACCTTCAAAGGAACAACACTAAGAAGGCATATCAAGTGGTAAAAGAGCTCACAACAGAGAAACAGACAAGACCAACAAGCATCCAAGATAAGTCCGGAAAATGCCTAACTGAGGAGAAAGACATATTAGACAGATGGACAGAATACTGCTCGGAGCTATACAACTACCAGCTCAAGGGAGACCAAGCAGTATTAAACTGCCCAATGGCAAACACAGAGGAGGATACACTTCCGATCCTACGAGAAGAAGTCGAATCAGCAATCAATGCTATAAAACTAGAGAAATCAGCAGGTATTGACAACATACCCTCAGAACTAGTTAAGGCTGGAGGAGAAGCAATGATCACAGCTCTTACAACCATCTGCAACAACATCTGGAGCACTGGAATATGGCCAACTCCATGGACACAATCACTGATTATCACCTCACCAAAGAAAGGAAATCTACAGGTATGCAACAACTACCGGACCATCAGTTTAATAAGCCACCCAAGTAAGGTGATGCTGAAGATAATTTTAAATAGACTCAAACCTGTATCATTGCTGAAGAACAAGCAGGCTTTAGAACAGGAAGAAGTACCACCGAACAGATATTCAATTTACGAATAATCTGCGAGAAGTACCTACAACATCAACAAGATCTCTATCATGATTGTGTTTATTGATTTCAAAAAAGCCTTCGATAGAGTATGGCATGTTGCCTTATGGACCACCATGAGGAAATACAACATCAATGCCAACCTTGTTCGAGAGATTGAAGAGCTATACAACAAGGCCATTAGTGCAATTCTCTTAAATAACAGCTTTGGTGACTGGTTCCGCACAACAATAGGAGTACGCCAAGGCTGTCTGCTTTCTCCCACCCTCTTTAACATCTTCCTTGAAAGGATTATGGAGG
Organism: Saccostrea glomerata; assembly: GCA_003671525.1. NCBI lineage: Eukaryota > Metazoa > Mollusca > Bivalvia > Ostreida > Ostreidae > Saccostrea > Saccostrea glomerata. The sequence continues at coordinate 169,889 of PRKT01000553.1, read as the reverse complement.
ATGCACTAGATGACCATAAAGGCACAGTCTCCATCGGAGGAAGAACCGTCACAAATCTTCGATTCGCTGATGATATAGATGGCCTTGCAGGGAAAGAGACAGAGCTAACTAGCTTAGTAAACCGCCTTGACCAAGCAGCTTCTGCATATGGCATGGAGATAAGTGCAGAAAAAACAAAGTTGATGACCAATAACATCCAAGGCATCACCTCCAAAGTCAAGGTCAGCGGAACATGTCTCGAGACAGTGAAGTCATTCAAGTACCTCGGATCCATCATATCAGACGAAGGCTCCAAACCAGAAATTATAGCAAGGATTGCAGAAACAACCACAGCATTAACGAGATTACAAACCATCTGGAGAGACAGGAACATCACTCTTCGCTCAAAGATCCAGTTAATGCGTTCCCTTGCTATGTCGGTCTTCCTTTATGCCTGTGAGACCTGGACACTTACGGCTGAGCTTGAAATGAGGATTATGAGCACGGAGTTGAGATGCTATAGGAAGATACTCGGCATCAATTACAGGGACCATGTGACCAATGCAGAGGTCTGCAGGACAGTCACAGAAGCCATAGGACCTCACGATGACCTTCTCACTATCGTCAAAAAGCGGAAACTAAGATGGTATGGCCACGTTTCCCGCTCAAGCGGCCTTGCAAAGACCATCCTGCAAGACACAATGAAAGAAGGACGAAAACGGGGAAGGCAAAAGAAGAGGTAGGATGATAACGTATCCGAGTGGACTGGACTGAGCCTCGCTGAAACCCTAAGAGCGGCAGAAAACAGAAATTTATGGATGAAAGTGGTGGATAGGTCTTCCAAGGTGCCCCAACGACATCCACGGAAGTCAAGGGATAGGTGAAGGTGAAGGTGAACACACAAACTAGAGGTACTGTAAGCAATGAGCTCACTAAATGATACCGCCGCATCCCACATGAATATTATGGCAGTGTCCGTGTTTTGCTATGGTGAACCCAAAATATGTGTCGAATGAAAAAGTCAAATAGGAGGTGCACAATGGCAATATGTAATAAAGATTCTGTGAATGTCACATCAAATTTCATTCAGTGGTATGAGAGGAGTTTCGGATAAGAGAATGGTATCCTAAAGCGTAACAGACGGATGTACAACGAGACGGACAGACGGGCGGACGCACATCCCGATTACTATATACCCTCCTTCTTTTCAAGCGGGGGTATAATAATATGGTGTAAGAGTTTCCTCTGGTATCTTTGGAGGTTTAGACTACCATATGCATGTGGAAAAAAATGTCTTGGGAATAGTTAGGATTAGTGGAAAATTAGTTCCTGTAAACATTAGCGATCTCGATGGAGCAACAATGAATGATATAATTATATACTGGTATATCCAACGCACATTTATCTTTTATCATTAACTGGTCACGGTAGCCTAGTAGTAGAACGTTCGCTTCGTGATCGGGAAGCCCGGGTTCGATTCTCGTTCGCGGCGCCGCGTCAAACCTGACATCTAGCGCTGAGCACTAGAAGTGAAAGTCACGGGTCTTTAGGATATGACCTTAAAAACGTTGGTCCCGTGTCACGGTAGGCGTTGGCACGATGTAGAACCGTCACTGCTCAATGGCCCTGAGTGCCAAGTATAGGTCTAAATTTGAAGCCCTTCACCGGCAAACGGAGACGTCTCCATATGAGTGAAAAATTCTCGAGTGGGACGTTAAACAAGATACAATCAATCAATTAATCTTTTATCATTATTTAAAATAAAAACAAACTATTACAATTATAGTTGCTAATGATTATTTGTATAATATATGCATCCACAAATTTTAATTCCTCTTCATTATACAACTTACCTTTAGCTAATTATGCCGGTATGTCTGCATCTGTGACACAGTACGCAGCTAGTATAAATGTTAGACTGTGGTACTTAGTATAATTTTATAGCGCACAAGAGAACGTCAGCATTTCTGGCATATCTATGAAATGTTTTGAGAAAATTACATTTGTATACTTGCATAGTCTCAAGCAGCTCAAATAGAAAGAAGATGCGTGTATTCTTGAATATATTTTTTTCTGTATATTATACGTACAAAAAGTGCTTCCCGAGTGTCTGTTATTGCTTTTAATTACTGAACATTATATTAGCTATTAAATTGAACTAGGAAGTAACTGTCCCTAATCTTAGTCCTTCTCTGAATAATCTACTACATTGTATACGGTAGTAAGGAAGAAATTTGTAACGAACTGTGAATGAACAACTACAATGTATCTCTTGACAATGAAAGATTTTTTTATATAACTCAAAGGAACAGTATATTTTATATTGAATTTATCGTGTTAATTCAACATGGCTAATTAAAGGGGCATAGACACAATTTCAATTAAAATTTCAAACTTTATTTTTCCATTTTTACAAATATTTAATGATATTTAATGATCATCAAAACTTTGAATGTCTGTTTCCCTAGCTGATACAAGACAGTTTTAGAGCTCCAAACCTTTGTTATGTAAACAAGGCCTGTGTTATGATTTTGTTTACATAGTTTAATACATAGGTTAATATACTAATATATGTTCGTTCAAAGTAGATAATTTCAAATAAAAGTTAATCTTAAAAATGATGCGACAGTTACTATTGATTTGCTAAATCTCATTTTGTTATAAATTATTAAAATTGGTTTTAAAGATTCAGTTGAACTGTGTCCTTACTCCTTTAATACCATAATTTCAATATAGAATTTTCTGTTCTAGAAAAGTTGCTAATAAATGTATCATTCTGTATGTAAATAGCATCAGCTAGATGTATATGAACTTTTAAAATACTATAATAAATATATAACCTTTTCTTACCAGGTAGAGACAAAAAATATGCTTCTTTCTTACTACACTAATACGCCATGTATGTAAATTGACAAAAACATTTAATGAACTTACATAAGGCTAGCTAAACTATACACTTTAATGATCTTATCACTTGAGATGTAATTTTTGAGTGACGTATCAAAATTGAAGAATTAACCTCCATCAGAACAAAGTTATTTTTAGCAAAATGCTGATTTTTTCCCCCCGATAAACATGATTTTCAGTAATTTAAATGTGGTGCTACGTGAAATATGACATGCCATTTTAATTTCTGCACTTACTTTCAGCATCTTCGCTAGCCAAGGGTTTCCGATCCGATACCTTCTCTAGTTTTAGTGTAGGTATCGGATCGGAAACCCTTGGCTAGGGAAGATGTACTTTCAGCGATTTTTAATTTTTATTTTAATATTCACCTGGAAATACACAAAACACACAACATACTCTTCAAGCAGGGAGGAAGGGGGGGGGGGATCTTACAATGCATGGGAAAGAAGGGGGTTACTTTCTTTAAAAACTTATTTTGTATAGTCTTATCAAATGGAGATAAGAAATATCCAAAACTGTATATTGATCTATTCTAATGAGGTAGCAGCTTAAAACAAGAGGCCCAGGGGCCACATAGCTCACCTGAGCAATTAGCCAGGTAAAAGCAACAAGAGGCTCACAGGCCTTATAAGTCACCGGAGTATCATGTTACAACTTTTCAACAATTGAATTTTGTTTGTGTTTTAAACCAGAGGCCATGAAATTCACAATTCTGAAAGAGGTACAATTGCTTATCATAATTATATACTTAGCATGTTTGCTCTAGTTACTTAATACCCAGAGGTAGTTCAGAGTAACAAAGAGAAAATGCACTTCCATTTTATAACCAGTTGTGCATCCAACCCCATAGGAACCACTGACACTGGGGCTACATATTTCTTAATTTTATCATTAATTCTATTCCATCATAAATGGATTATTAATACAAAAGAGCAGATTTGAAAGCATTAATTTATTTTCAGACTATGTCCACCACCCCACTCCTGATACCCCTGACCCAGGGTGCATGTAATTAACCATTTTGCTAGATGCACCTTTCTTCGTCATAAATATATATACCCCGGGTATTAAGATCATTGGCATAATACCCAGGAGCAAATGAAAAGAATTCATGCATTTTCACTATATAATCATTAGAGCCCCGCCCTAACACCAGAACACCTGACCCAGGGGCCATGAAATTGACAATTTTAGAAGAAGCATCCTTCCTCATCAAAACTATGTTCATAGTTCATTGGTTTAATACCCAGAAGCAGTGAAAAAGATATTTAAAGAATCAATGTATTTTCACTACATAATCAAAAGAGCTCCACCCTAACACCACAACCCCCAACCCAGGGGCCATAAAATTCATAATTTTGGAAGAAGCACTCTTGCTCATCATAGCAGCAGAGAAAAAGATTTTTAAAGAATTAGTGCATTTTCACTATATAAACAATAGAGCCCAGCCTTAACACCAGAACCCCTGACCCAAGAACCATGAAATTCACAATTTTTTCAGAGGCACTCTTGGTCATCATAACTATGCACTTGGTTCTTTTGTTTAATACCAAGGGGCAGAGGAGAAGATTTTCAAAGAATTTATGTATTTTCACTATATAATCAAAAGAGCTCCGCCCTAACACTAGAACTCCTCACTCAGGGGCCATGAAATTCACAATTTTCGAAAAGGCACTCATGGTCATCATAGCTACTGCAAATCACTTTTTATACACAAGAACTTCATTTTCGCGTAATCTCGAGAAAATTTCATTCTCGCGTATCATAAAATTTCTTAAGACTATATAGAGCAATGACCACAATTCGTGAAAATTTTGTCTCGCTAATAAAGAGTCAATTACTATCTCGCGGAAATAAGATGTCGTGAAAATTAAGTGATCTACAGTATGTACTTGGTTCTTTTGTTTAATTCATAATTTTGGAAGAAGCACTCTTGCTCATCATAGCAGCAGAGAAAAAGATTTTTAAAGAATTAGTGCATTTTCACTATATAAACAATAGAGCCCAGCCTTAACACCAGAACCCCTGACCCAGGAACCATGAAATTCACAATTTTTTAAGAGGCACTCTTGGTCATCATAACTATGCACTTGGTTCTTTTGTTTAATACCAAGGGGCAGAGGAGAAGATTTTCAAAGAATTTAAGTATTTTCACTATATAATCAAAAGAGCTCTGCCCTAACACCAGAACTCCTCACTCAGGGGCCATGAAATTCACAATTTTCGAAAAGGCACCCATAGTCATCATAGCTACTGTTAATCACTTTTTATTCGCAAGAACTTCATTTTCGCGTAATCTTGCGAAAATTTCATTCTCGCGTATCATAAAATTTCTTAAGACTATATAGAGCAATGACCACAATTCGTGAAAATTTTGTCTCGATAATAAAGAGTCAATGACTATCTCGCGGAAATAAGATGTCGCGAAAATTAAGTGATCTACAGTGTGTACTTGGTTCTTTTGTTTAATACCCAGGAGCAGAAAAGAAGAATTTCAAAGAAGTAATGCACTACTACTATATGATCTATTTAGCCCCACCCTAACACCAGAACCCCTGACCCAGGGGTCATGAATTTCACAATTTGTTAGAGGACTCAATGCTGATTACAATCATGCCAACAGTTTGATTGCTTGATGTCCATAAGTAAAGAAGAAGATTTTTGTAGATTGCATTAATTTTAGTTGTTTTGGCCCCACCCCTCAGGCCCCAGGGGGGCAGGGACCATGAAATTCACAAGTTTTGTTCCCCTTCACCCATAGATACTGTATACCAAATTTGATTGAAATTGGTTCAGTGGTTCCAGAGAAGAAGCTAAAAATCCTCATAATTTTACAACCGACAAACAACATACGACGGAAGATGGTGGACGAAAACAGATAGCAATAGGTCAATTAAATTAACTCAGTTGAGTATTGAAAAGTTTAAATATAATATAAAAGTAGTTACGAAGATGGAAGGGGGAGTGTATTTTAACTAACTTTAATCTACACTTACTAAGAATGCTTTTGAATATGACACATGGTTTTGTTGTTTATTGTTATGAATCACTTTTATGATGCTTTTAAATTGATGATCAATCATGACTTTATAAAGAATTTTAACGATTTTTCCAATGTATTCCAATCTACCCCTGGGGGTCATGATTTGAAAAAACTTGATTCTACACTACTCAAGGATGCTTCCATATAACTATGACCAATCACGACTCTGCTGTTCTCAAGAAGAATTTTAAAGATTTTTTCTATGTAATCCTACTTTGATCAGCTATAATGGCCCACCCTTGCTCCAGGGGTCATGATTGAACAAACTTGAATCTTCACTACCAGAGGATGCTTCCATATAACTATGACTATTCATGGCTTTGCTGTTCTTGAGAAGAAGATTTTTAAAGATTTTTTCTATGTATTCTTATGTTAAACTTTGATCCCCCTTTGTGCCCCCCTTTCCCAGAGGGTCAAGTTTGATTGGCCCAGTGGTTCTTTAGAAGAAGAATGTGAAAAGTTTACTACAAAGACAACAACAATGAAGACAACGCCAACAATGCCAGACAACGGACAAATTTTGATCAGAAAAGCTGACTTGTGCCTTCAGCTCAGGTGAGCTAAAAACATGAGATAACATTCAAATACTTGTATGACAAATATATGGTACAATGTAATAGATAAACATGATAATGAACTCACTCTCTATCGAATGTCAGTTAAACATTTTAGACATTGCCATTTCCTGCCTTGACTGCAGAGATATATCACCATACTTAATGGAAGTTGTAGCCCATATAACAACATATGTAGTAAAAATAATCTATCACATTTATTCATCTGAATGTGCATGAAGATGCTATATAAATTTGCAGGTAGAAGGATATCAAGTATAGAGTTTGGACACCATTCAGTACATTGTATATTTATTGGATGAATCCTAGTTAATGTAGGTCACACAGCATTATCCTCCACACAGTTGTAAATCCTTTAAGAGGGTAAGGATACAGTACTGGATTATTCCCTTATTTGTATTTCGGTATTTCAGTATCTAAACCATCATCATGGCACAATTTGAAGTACCTTGGATGGTAGCATGTCTTGTATTTCAGAATGATGCCTATTTCCTGTTGTTAATTTTCGCCCCATTACTGAAACATTGTGAATGGGTGAATATTCACTCCACAAATAGAAATTCATACATCGTACAAACACACATTGACTCTCATCAACAATCATACTAATAGGATCACAGCGCTCCATCATTTAACACCATCAACCCAAATACATATGTACCTACATAGTCCTGAACCAGGCAGATTTCTTAATTGGAGATTTATAAGATTTCATCATTCACAACTAATAACTTCTAGAAGGTTAGCAAATGTTTGTAACATTTCCTTCTGTAGTTTTAAAAGGTGGAAATAACTAAACTATGTTTTCCGAGACTCAAGAGTCTTTTCCCCCTTAAGTTCCATGAACTCTCCATTAGATTTTGCCTCTGTACAAAACAATGACACCTGTATGTCAAGAAGATTACATCTGTTATCCTGCTTCTTAAAGAACCAGTCTTCAGTAAATACAGAATCAATCCCCGACTCTGTTTAGTAATCGGCACTACTGTGGGCCAGGTAGTCACGGCGACCAATGTTCTGGGCTTGTTTAGTCTGAATTGCCTCCAGTTTAGGACAGTCCGCAATACGATGACCCAAACCACCACAGTATAAACAACCAACCTCTCCTGAAATTACATAAAATAACTGAAAATTGTAGAGAACATTATGAATTCAGAGCTATTTAATTAGATCATGACAGGTAAATTAAAATGCTATAAAATAAGAGGCTCTTGGATAAATTCAGTTTATGGTAAATCCTTATGAACTGACCTCCAATGTCCAGGTATTTCTCGTTTTCTGACTGCATGTTTGCCAGAAAGGGTGGGATCTTTTGCTTTGCTTCCCTGAGCAAATGTTTTAAATCCAGTAATATGGATTCCTCTGAAATAAGAATTCATGTACATTCAATAAAATCAGTTGCAGACACCTTACTTAAGAAAGTTATACAGTCCAATAATTCCATATTAAAGCATAAACAATTCGTATATAGATTTTTTATAATAAAAAACATTTGTGAAAATCTCCACTACTGTGATTAAATTTTTAAAAGTAATAATCAATGACATACCAACTCCTTTGTTGATGAATGTCGTAGCAGTTCCTCTGTTTCCACAGCGACCAGTTCTACCAATTCTATGGACTAAAACAAGGTAAGTAAGAATAAGACAATACCGCTGTGTGCCTATAGACTTACTATACGCTAGTATCTTCAGTTATGTTATCATAAGTAATCCAGTAAATAAGACATTTGCTACTGGACAAGGTATATCAATTAATTCCTCCTAGCTAATAAGATGAAATTTAACTTTTTTAACATTAAAGTATTAAGCAAAATGTTTGATCATTTGTACCATAATTCTCAATATCCTCTGGCATGTCGTAATTAATGACGTGCTGTATGTCAGGGAAATCCAGACCTTTAGACGCCACGTCAGTCGCCACCAGAACGTCCTTCTCACGGCTCCTAAACTGGTTCACTGATCTGGTTCTGTCCTCCTGATCTGTAAATATCTTAGTATATGAGCTGATATACTATACACTACCAATGTCATCTGCATCTGTAATGCCATTGGTACAATAAGGTTAAGATCATAATATGGTTAAAGAGCAAGAGCCATCTTATGCATAAAATGGCCCTGTACTTATATCAATTAATTAACTATCACCCCCTTTCCCATTTCATATATCAAAATAAAGTAGACACTTGGTGCTATCATTTTCCATAATAAAATTTTGTTTCTGAGATTCCAGAAATTGGAAAACAGGTTTGAGAAATTGCAATGTTCTTGAAATTTGCAGAAAACATGCGTATTTGACTACCTTCAGCAAAGAATTAAAATATGAGCACAGCTCACGATCCAAAAAATAAAACGTTTTTTGATCTTCAGAAACAGAGCTTTTATTTTGTGTTTGCATATTTTGGATCAGAGTTTGTGCTCTATATAAAATATTGAAAAAATGCTTAAACTTTAGGTCATTTTCAAAGGAATTTTCATGATACGAGGAAAATGACGCATTTTATGATGTCGTAATGCATTGACTACATGGGAAATTAGGTCACGATTAATAGATACTTACTCACCAACACTCCAAGTGATAAATACTGCATTTGCAACCTAAACTGAGCAGTTGTGATTTTTCAGAAATTCTCAGGGCCAAATAAGGTCCAAAGTGACTCTTGCTCTTTAATCAAGGAAAATTATCACATTAAACTTCTTCAATGGTAATCTGTTTAACACTTTCAGTACATTTAGGGAAAACTAAATACAACAGCAAGTGTAAATTTAATGGAATTAAGATGTGAAATTACTTAAATTTTAATGTTTCAAATCATTATTTCTTTAAAATTAGAGTTACACTGTCACTTTGTGTACAGAATGGAACATTTCATAGGTAAATGTTAAAGACATAAGTGATTCTATTTCACATAAGTGATGTAATTAATTCAATATCTGCCAAGGAAAATAACAACCTATGCCTATGTAGCAAACATACATCTGACTGATATTTTAACACATGCAAGCCCTTACAGGGGTAACTAAGACAGTGAAGGACCCCAGCTCAGTCAATAATTACCTTTTCCACCATGGATAGCCACAGCTTCTACCCCTTTCAGTAGCAGGTATTCATGTATAGCATCCACATCTTGTTTCTTCTCAGCAAATATCAACACCTGTTTCAATGGAAATGTGTCTTTAAAACAGACCAATGAAAATTTGGCAAGGGACATAAATAGATGCAAATTCTACAAAACAAAAAAATTTAAGAAAATGTGTCCTTCCAAATTTGTTTTAAAGAGCAAGAAAATCTTATCTGAATTGTGTCAATGTTGCTTTGGATACCAATACAGGAAATCTAAATTAAAGTAAATCATTCTTACAGGAGGAGGCGTTTTCTGCAGACATTCCAGAATGTACACCATCTTAGCTTCCTGTTTGACGTATTCCACTTCCTGTGTGATGTCCAGGCTGGCAGCTCCAGCTCGTCCCACGTTAATGGTCACAGGTTTCACCAACGCACTGCGGGCAAAGTTCTGAATCTTCTTAGGCATAGTGGCTGAGAATAACAAAGTTTGTCTTTGACCCTGGAAAATGATGAAAACTTACCATCAGTATCCTTATGTAAGCCAATAAACTGTATATCGTACAAGTGGAAATTTAAGCGAGAAGCAAATTTAGCGATTTTAAAATGCTCACTATAGGAGCTATCATAGATAAAATGCAATAATTTTTAGCGATATTTAATTTGAGCGATCTCAACACCCTCGCTAATAATGCTAAAATTAAATCCTCGCTAAAAATTCTGCTTATACGGTATTTAGTACAAGAAAATTCTCCTGTCCCGTCTAATATTTAATCTATTGCTCACAATCACACATGACTAACCTTGAAATAGGAAAAGATGGTTCTGATGTCCTCTTCAAATCCCATGTCAATCATCCTGTCAGCCTCATCCATCGCTAGGTAACGACAGATGTCCAGGCTTACCATTTTTTTATCCAGCATGTCCATCAGACGTCCAGGAGTAGCAACCATAATATGAACACCCCTGTGTCATAGATGAACCAGATATATGACAAAACAAATGAGTTTCTGTGGTTATAGAAAATATGTATTGCACTTTCAACTATGACTTATTATATCTAGTAATGCATTTGTATGCACACATTCTTCTTGCATGCTGGAATCTAATTACTTCCTTCTTAGAAATTTCAAAAGATGGTACAATGAAAAACACCTTGACCCTTGAACATGTCTGAAGGTTATTTTCAAGATTTATATTTTAATCAAACCTCCTTACAACAATTTTCCCCAAATTCAAAGTATGTAAGACAGAAAATATAACGTTTAAATACAAATATTCTGAATATATTCTCTGGACACTTCACAATTTTCAGATTTTAATTGTATAGGTAAGGTAACAGGTGCTTTTAACTGATGGCCTTGACACAATTAACATTTATCTGACCTTTTGATGGCCTCCATCTGGTCTTTGACAGACATTCCTCCAATACACAAAACACTCCTCAACTGAGGGAAGCCGTCATCTGCCAGACACTTAAAGTAGTACTCTATAATCTCATTGGTCTGTCTTGCCAACTCACGCTATAACATAACACAGTTATAATGTAATAAGTATGTTAAACTAATGATCAACATCTATACATTTATTTTTTATGAACAAAGCAATGCAATCTAATTAGCTGAATATTTGAGTAAAATTAGACTTAGACACTTCTGCTTATGTTCCTGCATTTTGATATTTACCACTGTGAACAATGCAAATCTGTTGTCCCATTTCAGAGACAAAAATTGATAAAAAGGCAGTAAATTTTTCACAACAATTCAGTATTAAACACTTCCCTGAGACTTACTGATGGGCAGATGCACAGTCCATATGGTCCCTCATTTTTGACAAAGGGTAATTTTTTCTCCTGCTCCAAAGCAAACATTACAATAGGTAAGGTGAACACAAGAGTTTTACCAGAACCAGTGAAAGCAATTCCAATCATGTCTCGACCCATTAATCTACAAGTATAAAACACATTAATACATGTAATGACGTCCACTATTCATGATTATGAATATACTGTATGTGTACTTAAAAGAGCAGACTTCACATTTTAGCGGACAACGATGCACTAATTCACGAACACCCCTAAGCAATCATTTATAAATACATAAATACTATTAATCATGAATATGCTAATAACTCTACACCCAGTGACAGTGTTGAATTTTGAATACGTCGATTTAAGTTTACGTACAGTATCAGAGCAAACAGGCATCTAATGGAAAATCAATTTACTCAGCAGTGCTGATAATTAATTCAACTATACAAATTTCTTCAATCTAAAAAATGTTTACACAAAAAAGCTAAGTTTACAAATATTGCACTTGTGTGTCTAAAAGATTTTAATTAAACAAATTAATAATCACCATATTTCCTTAACCAAGCAGTAAGACAAGCATTACTGGCTATCACTGGGATGAAAAAAACACATCATTAGTGTTTTTCCCTACAGTATTGCCTTAACTTACACAGTTGGGAGACCCTGTATCTGGATGGGAGTGGGGGTGATGATCCCCTTCTTCTTTAGCCCTGAGAGGATGGCTTTGGGGAACTTCATCTCTGTGAAGGTTTTGATGGGAGGGGGGAGGTCCTCTCCCTCTACTAGGATGTGTCGTTTCTTCCTCACCTTCTCATGGTACGACTCCGGGAGCTTCAGTATACATCTGGGGGGTCGCCATCTAAACCAAACAAGAGTTGGCCATATCAAACATTTTATTTCAGTAATTCATAGAGAAATTTACAAGTCTTAAATAATCATACTTCATTTAAGAACTGATGTGGATAAGGGATGATAACAAGAGAGTTAATCATTTTCAATTGAATCTATATTGATTGTTAAATAAAAGTCATAACATAGGGTGAATTCACCATGCATCGGATACCCTTGTAATTCAACAAGTTCTAGCGATATCGCTACCGACGGAAAATTATCAAAATGGAGTTTAACATTTAGTTTGTGACTAAAATAACAATTTAGGACACAGTTATATGCCGTTTATTGAGAAAATATCGCCAAAAATCGAGTTTTTAGAAAAAAATGAAAATTCACCATGGATCGGACATTGTTCACCATACATCAGACTAACGGTATGGATACCGGAAAAATATCATAACTTTATCACAGTGATTTAAAATCCTTGATATGGATATATTTTCATCTTTTATCTCAGAAATAACCCTCCACTTTAATTTAATCGACGATATTATTGCACAAATGTAGAGCGATTCTCGAGACCTCACTCTGCCTTAGAAATGCTTTAAAATGCTTATAATGCGGTAATTCGCGTCTTTTTTCTCACGGTTTATCATACTCTGGTTCGTAGAAATAAATTGAGTAAAATTCCAGACGTCATATATCGATAAATTGTATTTTGACTGAAAATATAGAGTTTCTATTTTCTTTTTCCACAAAAAACAGCTGTCAACTGAGTTCTGTATGAAAATGGTAGTGCTTACCTTTGCATCGAAAAGTGTCCGATGCATGGTTAATTTGTGTCCGATGTACGGTGAAAATAGCATACTAGTAAAAACCAGCTATAATAAGAATTAAACCAACATTGAAGTGAAATTTAATTATTATTTATGTAAAATTACCAATCCCTGAAAAAATTCACCAAAGTCCGACTCGTTCCGTGGAAGTCGAATTTAAAAGATCGATAACTCTAAAAATTGCAAAATCATAAATTTCGGGTTATTCCCCTTTGATAATGTAAAATATGACGTAACTTCAAGGCCATTTGCGGGGTATTTTTATCACAACATGATAGACACAATCGGTATCATTAAAAAAATTAAATCTTCATCTTTATGAAAGAAACAAATAAATACACAGAACTCTTAAGTTGAAAGAGAGTTTATTGCCTGAAGTTGTCCGAAGCAAGGTATGTGTCCGATGCATGGTGAACTCACCCTATTACTTCCTGTATCTCATAAACAAGAATTTAAGATTTGAACCTAATGCCTTACCCCGTCTTAATGGGATCATAATACTGAATTCCCTTGGCTAACTCTGCCACACCCATTAAAGCTAAAAAAAGGATGATAACCATTAGTAGAATTCATAAATGCAATATTAAAAAATCTAAAATCGATCATATTATCCTAAAAAGTTGACTTTTACTTTTGAACAGCATTGTCATTAACAGACAAATGTATTATTCAGCATTGATTTTATATACTGTAATAGTACCCTTTACCTTTTTTTTCTGCCACACTCTCTAAAATCCTTTCCTCTTCTTTCAACATTTTTTCCTTGGCTGTTTCTTTCTTCGCTGCAAATCAAAGATTATAAAAATCAAAATTAAAAAAATCTCTCTGTTTTTTTTATAAAAAAAAAAACAACTTTGTTTTTCTGTCTCTTGATTCAAGGAAAATTTATAATAATTTACCCTTGCTTATTATTTAAACACAAGGAGAATACCAGTATTTATGCCATTCAACATGTTCAAAAACAACAAAAACACAAAAATCAACATTCTTATCATGAATTTTCATGTCATATGCATTTCACAATTTTCATCTAGACTTTTACTGAGATTAAAGTAAGATGATTTTAAAATAACAAAATTTTTTGATGATAAAGGAGTAAATACCCTCAGCCTTTTTCTTGAGTTCGCTATGCTGATCCAGTAAGCTGACTTTTGAGAGGATCCCTGGATCTTGTTCCCCATCATTCCTTTCTCCTTCCTCTTCCTGTTGACCCTCAGACTCCTCATTAGTGCTGTCCTTCTGGCTCTCTTCTTTCAGTGTTTTGACACGACCCAACCTTTTTTCTGCATCAGTTATCTGACATTGTAAATATTATTTTGTGTAAGCAACCTTTAATGGTCTGCATGTTTTAAGTGGAACTTTACTGAGAAAATTTGCATCACAGAGTCATAATAAAAATTCAATTTGATTTAATTATGTTTTTTTGTTTGTTCTGTTGTTTAAAGTCCCTCTTTAGAATTTTTCAAACATATATGGCACCATTTGCTGGTGGAGACCCCGATTCCCATATTTGGCACTCAGTGCCACTGAACAGTGAGGGAACTTTTTCCTACCAGCATCCTTTGGAACACAGTACCTCAATTCATATGGTAGATTATTAGTACGTACACTATAATTGTGCAGTTTTACTTTTTGTTCTTTAAGGAGACACAGTACAAGGACTCATCCCTCAGTGGGATTTGAACATATGTAAGGATGAAATCCTTACTCCGCGACTCTACAGCAGATGCTCTACATCTATGCCATGCAAGCTACTAATTTGATTTTATATTCAATTCAATTGCTCTTCATAAAAATAAATCTACCTAGCCCAGAAATCACATAACATATCTAGCTGTTGCATATTAATTGCACAATTAAACACAAATTAAAGTGAGCCAACAAGGTGGCTGGAAGCACCGCTCGCGAAGAGCTCCATAGACATGTACGAATAGCAACAACTTACTTGAAAAAAATTAAAAACAATGATTCCTGGTAATTTCCATGCCACAAAAACTAATGAATGCATCCCTTTATAGTCAACAGGATTTTTTTTTTTATGTCATACTTTCATCACTTAAATGACTCAGGTACTTCCAATTTTGAAGTTTGGAATCTTGATCCCCATGCATGTGAAGTGATTAATTTTGCTTTGTTTTCTTCTCATTTTTACCCCCCCCCCCCTTTAAAGGCTTTTTTTTTTAATGAATCAAGGATAGGCAGTTCAAGTGTAAGTTGTGTAAAGGTTTTTGATTATACATAACTGCACTTTCCCCAATGGTCACACTATAAAACATATCAGGCAGGGTTTGACGTGAAGCTTTTGGAACACATGTACTAGACCAGTCGGGCTACTCTGGCAAATTTTCACTACTCCTGACCCTTTAACCACTTACCCTGAACAAACTTAGTAAAAATATTTAAAACACGAAATAATGATGATTTCTAATGAATAACCCTTTTTATAATCTGTTTGATTATATTGGTTTATCTTTTAATATCAATGGAATCCATATTTTAATAACGAAATTTTCCCGCACATGTCAACATCGAAACTAGGTCGAGTTTAGTCCTAATTTAACTTAATCAACTTGTATACAATATTAATACCATACCATAAAAATTGTTCAGAGAATTTAAGTAGAGTAAAAAATATATTATTATATAGTTTTATTGCCATTTACTCGATTTACCGATGTTGTAAACATGAATCTTTCGACAATGACAATTGTAACTTCTCAGCCATTTCCGTAGCTTATTGTTTCTCTTTAGGAGAATGGCTGAGTAGTTACGAATGCCTACAATGACTGCTGTTAACAATAGCGCTTTGGTCATGCAGTCTGTTAAGTATTTAGTTTTCTTACTACTATGCGGTTAGAAACATTTTTATTTTTTTTTCTTGATAATAAATTTGTTTTAAAATATATAAGTAATTCCTTTATTTTTCTTACATGACCAGACGGTCCAGTACATAGGCATTTTACCGAATACCCGACTGGACCCATCTTTTACTAGACTCAGTCCGTCGGACGTGCCTCAATGTCAAACCCTGTTACGCAAGTTGTGGAGGGAATACAAAATCCATACACAAAAATTAATTACACCTATAGAATTATGAAATGTTCTACTTAGGTAAAGTACCTTCTCTTTCTTCCTTAGTTTTAGAGGAACATACGGAACGTAGTCATCATCTTCATCTGACGATTCTTCCTTTGTCTCCCTCTCCAAAATCCTCTGTCATATTGATAATCAAATTAAAACCCATTATCTTCAAATATTAAATTTACAAGGGACAAACTACGACAATCATGATAAGATTGATTTTAAAATGTGGCGATTTCCGAAATTTAACTTTGAGACAACAGTTAAACTTATTATTAGCAATTTTTTAAACGACAAGTTTCATATAATTCTTACCTTTCTATAAGATGACATCTGTAAATGCTTTTCTTCAATAATTTATCTCAGATTAACATCCTCACGAATGTCGTAAAATCGACGATTTAAAGCGTTTTCAAGACGAAGACAATGTAAACAAAGGTGAGTCGATTTACCCAAATGGACCCAAATGGAACTGAAATTAGCATATAATGTGTTAGATATACCCACCCACACAATATGTAGTTAACTTATAAAGAAAGTAATATTTGATTGAGTGAAAAAGCAAAAGAATTCTCTATAACATTAGTTTCTTATCGATGAATTAACCTTAACACGAGGTTCAGGTTTGCTTAATCCCTGTTGAGATTAAGGTTTGCTCTGATTTTGTCGGTATACGTTGAGACCATCTCAAAAAGACCCATAATTCTAAATTAAACAGGTCCAGTACAATCACTAGATTTAGCTACATAGGTAGAATTACCTACGTAGCTTTATTTACCTACCTCAGGTAGCTTTATTTAGCTATTTCAAGGTAAGTATTCAAAAGATTTCTTTTTATTAAATAGAAACAAAAAGTCGCAATTAAAGTAATATACGCTATAACGTGCGCCATTTTAAAATACGGCTGGAAATTTATATATTTTGTTTACCAAACCCTGTTACGCAAGTTGTGGAGGGACTATTGATATTTATAGAAGGGAGGCTTTAAAAAACAATTCAAAGCAGAGATAGTTTATACATTGCTGCGTTTGGACAATTTAGAGCAAAACATGTAATTCCATTGTTTGGTTATCTGACCTTGCGGTAAGGTGCGGTGAGGCATGACTGAGTATGATTACTTCACATTGTGCTGAATAATTACAGACCTATTATCGTGTTAACCGGTACTGGACTTCTTTGTCATTTCATTCAAGGAGTAACTGTTCTAACTGTCATACAAAGCCCCAAAACTTTCAGAATTTTTGATTGCAATTGCGCAGAAAAAGACATTTTTCCAAGGGGGATTTTTTCATGAGTTGTTTTCAGATGAGTTCAAAGTTGAAAATGATCACTGCATCAAAATGATATTGTCTGCACACCCTGAGGAAAATGCTTTTTAATAGAAATAGATCAATTTGGTAGCTAAATAAAGCTACCTCAGGTAGGTGAATAAAGCTATGTAGGTATATCAAGCTACGTAGCTAAATCTAGTGATTGTACCAGACCTGTTAAAAACAAAACAAAACAAACAAACATATACAATGAAACATATGGAGATAACGAACAGTATTCAAGATTAAGAATCCATAAAACAATACAAAATACTTATAGGAGCAGAGCAAACAAAGCCCTCCAAAACATCAGAGGTGGGATCAGGTCCCATGGAGGAGTGATCATCCTCTGCCGACCGGTCACACCCGCCGTGTGCTCCTGGTCAAGATCGGGAAATATTGGATAAATCCGCCGCCAATCAGGGGCTCGTAACATAAAGCTTGCTAAGTTTTTGACTTAAGTAGGGTCGTAAGTACGGTTTAGGCACAATCTTAGGACCTGTCTAAGTACTGCTTAAGTATGTCTTAAACCGTAACATAAAGCGAACTAAGCTAGGTCCTAGCTAAGTCAGACTTATGTTAAAAAATATTGCACATGAGTCAACCAATAGTTTTTTATTTTATATTGATATATTGCTTTAAATGTGATTCAGTTAGGGTTTTAATTAATTACATATTAAAGTTGACGTCCTTACCTATCGGTTTAAGTTATGTTAGATTAGATTTCGTATTAAAATTATAATTATGTTATAAACTATTCGGAATGTTTCAAAACAAACACTGCACGGTCAGAAAGTGGCGAATTGTGGTTCACGACAATTGTTTTATCACCTGAGGTGTTTTCAGTTTACCTCTTGTAACTCTTTTGTTTTGATAAATGTTCACTTAACCTGTTATTATCACAGACAAAAAAAGATAATCGCCCGCCTATTCACTTGAAATTGAAACTCTAAAAAGTTCGATACATTTTGAATCCCCGCTAAGTATAATGCCATGTATGTCAGAAGCAAAAAATGCAGAAGTTTAATGATATACTTATAATCAAGGATACAAAACAAAAATCGGGACATTCCTATAACTGAAGTCCTACTAATTTCAGACGAATCCCTAAAATTAAATTTTGTATTTACATGTATGCTGTGCTGTGCTATGCTGCGAGTGAAATTGGGATCAGTGATCACCCCACCCCACCCCCCTCCCAACGAAAAAATAAAATTTTTAAATCAGCGTCAAATATAGATAATTATTTTCTTTAATGCATAATATGAATTGAGGAAACTTTAAACATCGAAAGTCAACATTAAATAATTCTAAATATATGTACAAGAAAGTTAAGATATACTTAAGTCACCTCTTCCGGCCGCCTAAGTTTTGCTAAGATTGCCAAATCTTAGTACGCTTCTAGTTACGGTCTTAAGTTTTAGACTGTACTTAAGTCCTACTTAAGCACGGTCTAAGACTTAAGTAGCCTTTATGTTACGACCCCCAGGTGTATAAATAACGGACTAACAAGTTATTTGAAAAACGTCATTCAGCCTTTGACACAATTTACTTATTCAATTTTTATACTGAAGAAAAAGTCAAGAGAACTTTTAAAATAACAATCAAAGAAACAAAAAATATTGCTCTTCGCCACTTATTCAGTAATTATTAATCAATAAGAAAAATGAAAGTGAATCAATTGGAATATAAACTGATAAAAGAAATTAAAAAAAAAAAGCATAACCAACAACAAACTAGCTTTTTTAAATGTACAAATGCATATGAACATATATAAATTATTTTTTGTTGGAAATGTGAAGAAAACCACATGTGCTTGGGAATTGGACACTCCACCTTGTTCCGTACCCAAAGGGTCCTCTGACTTTTAAATAAAATAAATATTTTTCTGTGACATATTCAAAAAGAAATGTTGGCTCTTCAGTCTTCACATTTGGAGCAAAAAAAGAAACCAAAAATAGTAAAAACGCCTGTATGTGTCTTAAGCTTTAATAATGAAACTTAATGATGGACAATGGCTGAAAATTGACGCTGATATTGTGCCTAGCCCATATAAATGCATGGATGAAAAAAAAAACGTTACCACCTAATTTAACAGGACTGAAAGGGTACCGCAGCACCAATGTACACAGTTACAATTTTAATTGTTGATACCCTACTATCTGTAGACATCCTATCTAGAAATGACTATTACATGTACCTAGTTTTAATATTATCAGAAGAAAAAAATGAATTAAAACCATCGACTATATATATTATTTTTACTTTAATCAAAGGTAGGATGGATTCTTGTTGGAAGAATACAAGAAAATTCCGAGGAAAATAATACAACAATTGTAAACAGAAACAACCTTAGTACAAGAAATTGTCTTTATTCTTCAATTCGGATAAAAGTCTGCTTCAGCTGAAGTTTTCGTCAAAGGATTCGACAATTATAGATTGTGATTTGCAACATTAAAAGCAACTTTGTAAAACATGGGACATCAAAAGGCCTCGGAAATATTACGGTACTCTGATCCCCAGGTTCTGAAAATCATGCATTGACTATTTGAAAATGCTTGAACAAAAATGTCTCTGAATTCTCAAAGTAATGTGTTTTTACCCACGACAATTCTTCAAACTTTATCTTAAAGTTAATCATATTATATTAGGTAACATTTGTAAATCTCAAATATTTTTTCGGGAAATGCGACTGAAATACACCTGCTATGCATTTTCCAATTCAAATTTGATCAACAAACATATTTTAGAAATGAAAACCATAGGTATCCACTATCCACTATCCACTATCCAGGCTTTTTGGGGAAATTGCACAATTTTTATACAAATATATAAGGTATATACTTAAGTTTCTTTTTTCGACATTTTATAAGACCTTTCTTAGACTTTCAAAGCACCTTGCTTGAAGCACATTGAGAGGTTTAAAATGAAAATTAATGCATCAAAAGATTTTATTTTTAAGCTTCATTTTGAGACTTTTTGCATTAAATTATAAACTAAAGTGTTATCCTTCCTGACTGAAGATCGGAGTACATTAAGTTGAAAAGATACTTAAAACAATTCAATATGAGTTGTCTTTCTTTTTCTACATGCTTGAATGTATAATTGAAAAAAAATTTAGTATGCTATGAATATCCTTGTGGTAACAAAAATTTTATTTTATGCATGTATCCTAGTGAATCTGAAATAAAAGATACTACTAGAGAACCTGTCGCATCTGTTTCATATCTAAATGTTATAAATGTTCACATATAAGATTATGGACAAATTCTGCTTGATATGAATACAAAAATAGGTCTGCTAATAGCCTAAATAGGGCGTAATTGGTACCCATGAGAATTCCTATAGATTGTTGGAAAAACTGGACTACAAAAACCACATAGATATTGTTAATCAGAAACCGTGGAATCTTTTTAATATCAACTTCAAAGTACATGTGTGTTTTAAACAAAATGATTTTGCACATGATCATTGAGAAGTTTAGTCAATTTAAGAGTTTCATTTTTATTGAAAAAGCACCTGTCAATTATATAAAAAAAAAGTCTGGACTTTAATTTATCGTGGGAAATGGTTGCATATACATTGTAGAGTTGAAAATTCATGTTTTCATGATGTTGATTTTGTAATTTTAAAGTTTCCAAAAGTTCCTTAATTGGAATATTTAAGTATCCACATCTGATTTACACCACTTCTCTACTTTATTGTTGCATAGTACTCTTGATCACTACTGTTAATGTTTTAGTGAGGAGTAAAGAACGAGGTTTTATAAATATCCAAAAAAAAACATTTGCTGATCAACTGGAACATGCATAGTAGGTGTTTTTAATTTGCATTTACTAAAAAATAAAAATCATTGGATTTTTAATAATTCTTCTACATAACATATGAACGTTAAAGATGCGGTTTGAGGAAATACTTTGGGTAAATACAAATTACTTTGAGAAGTCAGAGGCTTTATTTTTGTTATGAAAATTTTAAATTATTCAATGTCCGATTTTCAAAACCTGAGGATTGGACTACGTTTATTCTGGTAAGGCAAACTATTGGATATTCTTCTTCGGTTTATATATATATACATCATATAGAGAGTAAAGATTACACATTTAATGGAATTTTAGCTAGTGTAAGAAGTTTTTAAACTATTGAGAATGTTTGCTATCATTTAATAAAATACAATGAATTAGGAAGGGATAAACGTGGCTCCTCTTACTCTTTGGTAAAATCTAGAAAACTAGTACGTAAGGTTTTTCACTTTAGATTTTTTATATTTGTTAAATCTGATTAAGCAGTCTTAATATATTTCGTAAAACTTGTCCACATCGTGAATAAGAAAACCCACTCTTCAAATTTCTATAAATCTCAGCAGTAAAGGATTGCTATACAATAAGAAAATGATGTGATTCCATCAGAAATATTTCAATATTTGATCTGGAATCACTTTTTAAGTACACATTTTATGACATCTTTTCTAAACAAAATTTGTTCGCTGTCTATCGTCGCTAGCGTTGTCATTGTTGTAAATTTTCCACATTTTTATTTACAACCAATAAGCCTAATTTAATCAGAAATCATCCCTGGGTGCACGTCCCTTGACAGATAGGTATATTAGGGTAAGACACACGCAGGTTTATAATGTAAGAAAATTTGACTTAAAATTTGTGAATATACATGGTACATGAAAGTAAACATTCTAAGTTACTGACATTTGTAGTAAATAATTGAATCCAATAAAACATAACCGAGCATAATAGTTAATTTAGAGAGCATGACTCCAGAGTAGCTTGTGGAATCAAAGAAGATTATGATGAAACATTGAGATAATGAACAATATTCAAGATCAAAAGTCCATAAAACAATACAAAACAGGAGCAGAGCAAACACGGACCTCTAAAACATCAGAGGTGGAATCACGTGCCATGGAGGAGTGAACATCCCCTGCCGACAGGTCACACCCGCCGTGAACTCTTTGTCCTGATCGGGGACTTACGGAAAAATCTGTCGACAATCCAGTGCATAAATAATGGACTAACAATTAGTATGAAAAACGTCAGTCAGCATTTGACTCAATGATAAAATGAATTTGCCGATTAGGTCA
This sequence comes from Saccostrea glomerata, assembly GCA_003671525.1. Taxonomy (NCBI): domain Eukaryota; kingdom Metazoa; phylum Mollusca; class Bivalvia; order Ostreida; family Ostreidae; genus Saccostrea; species Saccostrea glomerata. Next base: position 147,356 of record PRKT01000553.1, on the reverse strand, counting down.
ATGTATCGATGATAGAGCTTACGAAATGATGGCTTTAAACGAGACTGCTGATATTTTTGTTACATCAGCTTGTTTATCAATAATTTACCTCGTTTTAGAAATTGTTCATACGCAGAGCATGCTCCTGCGTATCGAATCAAGTAACTGAGAAATATAAACTTCGTATGCAGGGGATGAAGGAACAAATATATTGCTTCATAGGTAAGGAAAGTTGACGATTGAAAAGTTAAAGTCATCACGTTTATCATAAGGCTTTGTTGTTAGATTACCAATAACGTCTTTTTCAAGTAAAATATCCTAATCTGAAACAAACTCTGTGGTAATTTTAATCTCAAGCTCACCGGGATATATCGTATCGACATAAGAATGGAAATAACCATTGTTTATTAACAACACCTTAAATAACGAGTTGAAGGCCACAGCAAATGTTTTCTTCTTTTCACTTACAATGTTTTGGACGAATTCTGCTTCAAACAAATACAAAAAAGGTCTGCTAATAACGGAGCACAATTGTTACCCATGGAAAATACAATAGATTGTCGGAAGACCTGGTCTCCAAAAACAACATAGAAATTGTCAATCAGAAACTCGAGCATCTTTTTGATGTCAACTTCAGAGTACATGTACTTGTGAGTACAATCAAAATGTTATTTAACAAAGCGATTTTGCAAATGACCAATGAGAAGGTAAATAAATTTATGAGTTCAATCTTTATTGAAAAAGCAGCTGTCAATGATATCAAAAAGCCCTGGACTTTTAATTTATCGTGGGGAATGGTTGTGTTTAAAGTTGAAAAGTTGTATTAAGTTTTTAAGCTGTTGATTTTGGTAAATTTTGTGATTTCAGTTCATGAATAAAATATGCTTAGAAAGAAACAGGTTTTTAATGTAATGGATTGCGACTGTATAAAGGTTCTGCTTGCCTTTATCTGTCCTTTTTCCATTTCCATCTGAAAAAATTTATCATGATTCAACCTGTCTTCTTTTAAGGTATGTTTGCTTGTTTTATAAGAATCCATTTTTTATTTTATAACAGTTAGTTTCTTTATTTTATTGTCTTAACAATATACATTATTTTTTTGTGATAAATGTAATTACTATTATTATATTTTTATTTCAGTTTATTTTGTAATTCTCTCTTTCCGTTTCATATAATAATATACAGTTATGGAATGGGTACGAGAGAAATAGCAAATTTATGGTTCCCCGAGGGAGAAAACTATTTCCCGAGGCGGCGAAGCCGACGAGGGAAATAGTTTCCTGCCGAGGGGAACCATAAATTTGCTATTTCTCGAGTTAACATTACATAACTGTTTTATTATACCGAAACAATCATAGGCAATTTAATTTTTTTTACCAGATATTCCGACATTTTAAAGATAAATTGCAAAAGCATAATTACAAACGCATGTTAAACAGACTGTATGATAAGTGATGCATCGTGTCCTAAAACAATTCAATAATTTTCCAATTACAAAAGTTTTTTCACTGACATTTCGAAGAATTAACGTTGTCTTCATTTTGCTAGAATTCAAGTATGATTTTGACATCGCATGTCGAAATGTTTTGACGTCATAGTTACATTGCTAATAACATGACGTCACAGACTCGAGATTCCTTGAACGCTCCGCCCACTGAACACTCTGATTGGTCAAAATTACTAATAAATATTCATTAGGGAGTAGTCCCAGGGAGTAGCTCTGATTTTCCAGGGAGTAGCTCTGAGTTTTCAGGGAGTAGTCTCCAGATGAGGGAAATTGTCTCTTCTCGGGGAAATAGATGGTTTTATGGTATTACTTTTATATAGAGTAATTACAGTAAAGGTATAATAAACTGTATTATAACTCAACCTATCTTCTCTTAAATGGCAATATATGAGTCACGAAGACTACTTTACAAAATTGGTGAAAACCACATCCGCTCTAAACAAACCAAGCCAAACAACTTCAAATTCAAATTGCACCCGCTACCCCTATGATACAACAACAACACAAAAACATAACTGGGCGAGAATCTGACGGTTTCCGGGTTCACCAACTTCAGAACTAGTGTACTAAACATGGACTATCGCAATGGTAAGATGGGGTTATATTCTATTGCCTCTATGGCAATCTCACCAAACCCGCCCATATCAACTCCAACAACCACTTTCCATCAGAATCTGATGAATGGTCATGCAAAAGATCTCTAAAGCGGAACAATAGTATTTCGATGGGATTTAAGTAGGGATATATTATACACCTATTTACTGGCTATGAGGACAATAGCAAGTTTATCGTTCCCCAAGATAGCAAACTATTTCCCGAGGCGCAGCCGAGGGAAATAGTTTGCTGTCTTTGGGAACGATAAACTTGCTATTGTCCTCATAGCCAGTAAATAGGTGTTTTATTATACCGATACTGACTTAACTTTTGTTAACTTTTGGGAGTCCAGGGTACACACAATTATGATATTCCATATTATACCGGTGCTGACTTAACTTTTGTTACGTCATGATATATACTCGTCACAATCCGTATAAAACCAGAAGTTTTCCGAGATGAAAAGTGAGGGAAACAGAATGCTCCGGTGAATAGTTTGATGACTATTTCACCATGGGCAGATAGCACAAAAACTATTTCACAGTAGGGGCTGTTTGGAAAAGATAGCATGTTTATTCGTCATGTTTTTATATTGAACAAATTCACAGAGGTATAATAAAATGGGATATGTAGAAAAAAAATTAATTGTACAGAACAATAAGGCCAAACTTAGTCATATTAATGTGCAAGGATTATCAGGAAGTGCAGATATTCAAGTTTCAAGTTTGTTCAGGTTTCAGCCTTCGGTTAGGACCGCATTTTGAGATCAAGGTTCTGTATAGGGATATATATGGAAAATCTTTTATTGTTATTGGTCAATTAAAAGTTATTTTGTTAAAGACCATTCTGAAAGGTGCTTAAGTTTTTGATTGACAATGTCTTCGTAGTTTTTGAAGACAAGGTCTTCCAATAATCTGTTGGAATTCTCATCAGTACACTTGCGTCCAATTTATAAGAAACACTCGCTATGGCTAGATACAAGTATATCGCCGACGTATTAAAATCAATTATAACAATAGTTACTTCCATTAATAAGTCGTCGACAATACATCACAGTGAACCTGAAATATAAGATACTAAAGAATCTGTTTCATATTTGGATTTTTTAATACTAGAAAAAAAATTAAATGGTAATATTGCAACAAAAAAGATAAAGGTGACGTTTAAAAAAAACTTCTCTAATACCTATAGCAATATATACCCTTCATCACCTGTATATGTGGCATTGTGGCTTATGTCTTCCAGTTGAGTCAATACGCAGGAGCATGCTTTATGTACAGAACATAGTGATTCCACCCGTGATCGATGTTTTTAGAGGTTCGAGTTTACTCTGCTCCAGTTTAGTACTGTTTCAAACAGAGACATTTTTCAAAGTTCTTTAAACTTTGATACTGTTCGTTATCTCCATATTCTATGAAGACAATGTTCAATACATTTATAAATTTGAATGAAAATTGAGGAAATAAATCTAAAACAGGATTGACATTTTTCGTTACACAATAACATGAATATGACAGAAGATATTGGATAAATTATAAAATTGTCAAACATTGTAAAATGGAAATTTCAAATCTGTGTGTTTGAAATTAATGTACTGAAATTTTAGATAGTCTTTTCACCATACTTTCTGTCCTCCTTTAAATGAATAAATAAATGATGTACATCTATTGTTTCTTCCTGCAAGTGTCAGATCTTGTTCCAGGAGAAAACGGCGTTCGGCCAAATAAATCCTTTTCACGAGATGCAAAAATACTGTAACAAATCTCTCGTATATTACTACTTGATGATTACACACGGTTACGTCACAAAATCTGACAAAATAATTTTTCATATATTCATTCAATATTTGGAAAACTTCTCTTTTTTTTTTTTTTTACAGCTTTAAGTTGACCATTTTGCCAGAGGTAGTATGTGTAAATGTAGACGATAGTGACATCGAAAACATCCAATTATCCTGTCTTAGAATTTAAGTTTTATTTGGCACCATTTTTAGCCAACCACAGGAACTACAGGAGAAACCGAAAACGTTTAACTGGTCATTCATTGTTAAACTGCTTCCTGCTTTCGGAATATTATTTTATTGAGCTGAGAAACAATTAAATTCATGAATCTGCAGATATAGATAAGGCCCCTCTCTCTCTTTAGCACCACGGAGACCAACAATATGATTGACGTGAAAATGCGTCTCTTTGGAAGCATCGGAAGAAGAACTGCTCTCTAATTCAGAAAGAGTGGTAGAACCATTGAGATGACGAGGAAAGGCGAAAGTAAATCATGTATTTTTGATGATGGTTCCATTACATTCTGTGACACCATTTTCCAGTGAGATCTCCGAATGCCTTGTTCGAGAAGAGTTAGCACCTCAAGCAAATTAATGAAAGCATCACCTCAGAAAAAAAGTTCATCTCTCTTTTAGGCCTTTAATTTGATTATCTAAGGAGTCGTAAATATCCCTCCACAATAGGATAGTGTGATGTCTTCTTTTCCCGTACTGCTCTCTATCCCCCTGCTGCATGCTTCCGCCATTAAAACCAAATATTTAAAGCACTTCGAAAACAGTATTTTATTCTAATGGCAATCTAATCTAATCGGCTACTGCTCTGGGGACGCATCTCGGCATGCTGACACTACTAATGACGCCCCGGATCTTCCATTGTCACAGCGTAGCCCATTAGCACTGTCTTAGAAACTCTTTCATGACGTTTTTGACTTTAAACCCGTCTGTAAGACAGTAAATTTTAAATGAGCCATCATACGGAGTTTTTCCCGAAGAAGAAAATCCATTAGTATTCAGAATTCCCAGCGTACCCCTTTAACATCCATAAAGGTGTCGATCTGAGTCGTTCTGAGCCAGCTCCGCTAAATTGTTAAAGTTTCCATTATAAAATTTTACATTCTGTCATTCGTTATACAGAAATCAAGAATCGATTTCAGTATGTTACCTAGATAATCAAATAAGGACGTTGAAATCTAATTAAATTTTTATTTCTAGATGTAATATAATGTAATGCTTTTCGTCTTTTTCTAAATTATTACTAAGCCTATACGTAAAATTATTACTAAATCTATGCATAAAATATTTGGAGATAACAAATGTAAAGCCTAAATTGTATTTTATTTTGTAAAGGGTATGTGGGTATTTATATAATTCATAGAAGCTTACAAATAAATTATCCTAGTTCTTCTAATATATTTAGACAGATTTTCATCTTTACTAACTCAAAAGATAAACTAGTTACACATTTTAATATCAAACATGACTGCGAAGGCAATGAGCTTGAGTCAAGGTGAACTTGGATAGTCCTCTCTATAATTGACAGAAGTATGAACAAGAGTGAAATATTCTTAAATATATATGTAGAATGCACCCAACCTCCACTCCATTCCAAGGGTTTCATTGAGATAGACACCATCTGGCGAGGGAAGAGAGAAAGACCAAAAGAAACATGGAGAAGATCTATAGAAAAAGAGAGAAAAGAAAACATCCGGTCTTGGGGACAGATCCAAAGATAGACACAAGACAGTAGGGACGATACAGCTTTTTCTATATCGATACTTATCACGATATTTTTTTTAATTGGTTAAAAAAAAATCTTTTGCATTGAAATACAAAAAAAATATATCTTTGCAACATGGAAGTCTCTGGTGACTATAAGGAACGGTGATCGATCGAAACGAAAATCTAAAACAATAATTATGTGAATGTGACATATAACATACGGACTTCTGAAATTTCAAGAGGTATGATCAGGTTCCTTGGAGAAGTATGCACCCCCTGATGATCGCACACACGCGTCATGACCCATTTCTATGATTCAGGTAGACGAGTCATTCTTTAAAACATACGTATAGATTAAAGCAACATAGTTTTTAAGCTCTATTTAGAAGTAACCGTTCCTGTATACATGTAGCTTTTAAAACAAGTTAGACTGAAATGTGCTTGAGAAAGACATGGATTTTTGTAAATGCAAAGATGCTACGAGACCCTGATGCTAAATGATTTATGGAGAGCACTTCATACATATGATCTATGCGTGGCGAAGTTGATCCTATAGTCGGAGTTGATCCTCACGTCGCAGGTTCGAATCCCATTTATGAGACGTGGAGACCGATCCTATGAATGAGGCCGTATAAAACCGAAGTTCCATGTCGCAGTAGCTACTGGCATGAAAAAGAGACATCACTGCTCAATGGTGAGTGTCGAATACAGTACATTTGCAGTCCTCACCGACAAGTAGTGGCATCTCAAAATCCGTGAAAAAGTCTCATAAGGGACGTTAAACAAATATATTTCACCTAGTTTATTAGTAATGGCAAAGATTTAAAGGTTAAAGACGTGCAAAGTATCACAGAAAGACACATCCAAGACTGTAACAAATTGTTTTTTTCTGATTTTGGCTGGGGCGGGGGCCTAAGTGTTATATATTTTGATTTATGTCTTGAAAGACATACATTTCTTCAAATGCAAATCAATAAATGTACACGCAACTCGACAAATATCTGGTATTCCATTATATATACAAAACATGTAAACAGTAACGTACTCTCTTAAAGACAGAACGGGAATCTATTATTGTCAGACTATTATACTTGATAACACAAATAATACAAATGCTAGTTCGGAAGAGCAGTGAGAATATAATGATTTTATGATAAATTGGAAGCCTAATTTGATTTAATTCTTTAGATCTTTCATCTGTCATGTTACCCTTGCAATGTGCGAGTGTTGATTCCAGGCTGGGCTTCACTATTCCTTCGTAGTAATCGGATTTGACAGAATGCGCATCTTTGGCGTGAGGAACAATCGTCCCTAGGAAGGCTGGCAGAGCTCCACTCAGTAATGAGTTTCCTCGTCTAGTATTACAACAGAAGTGTGAACGATTCCCCCAAATCATAGGAACCATTTGTACACACATCATCAATCGTTACAAATATGACAGATAGAGATTCTGCGTCACTTTATATCAAGACTAATAACAATCGTACTCACGCACGCGGGAAAGAGACGACCAACAGTTCCCGCGCTTGCCTCGTTTTCAGCTAGGAGCTTCAGGGGCTGTGTGATGGCTGGTTTTACAAAGGAAGACAAGGTCATCAAATATTAATGAAACATATTGATTTGATTATGAGAAAGTGAGAAACTGACAGTTTGAGTTATACTCCATCTTAAATTCTCAAGTGATGGACTCGAAAAATGCAGAAATCAAACAATACAGGCCAATCCCACATTTCTGCACATTTCCTAAGTTAAACCGATATGCAGACGTCTAAACCACGAAGAAAATGTATTTACAGACCCTGCCCTGAAAAATCCAATGCTTTTTTAAAAAAGTCATTTTTTGTACATTGCATTCAAAATAAAACTTAAACAAACCTGTTTCGATAGTTGATATTTCTTCTAAACCGAATTGATTCATAAATAAAAAGAAAAAGCAAGAAAAAAATTGCATTTCATATCGCCTTTAATAAAAAAAAACCCGACGAGGACTTGTCACGTTTTATTGTCATTATTCTCTTGCATCAATATTATTCATGTACAGGAGAACAAGTATAGACAAACAAATACCTCTCGTTCATCCATCATAGCAGTCATTAACTCACTGAAAGCCGAACCCGATCTACTTATCGTAATGACCAGCTAATTAGTAACCATTCTCAACAATTGTTATCTTAAACTCTGTAGCAAAACATTCTAATCACAGTAAGCTCCCCATTTCCATGGCAGGTATAGATATCTTTATCTTTCGGAGTCCCTCGGGGATACTAATTTGTGGACACGGTGTTTATCAGTCATTTAGCCGACCGCTTTAGTTTGCCTTCCAAGCAATATTTCCAGTGGTCACTATATTAAGCATTTTGTGGTATTTGCTGTCTATTCCTGTAAAGATTCTATCTTTTGCAAATATATCTATTCTATCTATTGCAAAGATATTTAAAAAGCATAACCTTACCTAATAAAAATATACATGTACCATTCAAACCAGATGTCTTTTTCTCTTTAAATCAATCATATCAATGTAAACAGTTTGATTTTAGTTTACAAAATATAACTCTGTTATAGGTAAATTGAAGTGCCAGTTTTCTTAAAGTGGTGCATTCTTGGAGGCTTGATTGGTTCTAAGGTTGAATGGATCAGTTTCTAGGATAGAATCAAGTATCGTAATACCAAATGCTGACCAAAAACAAATCTTCTATATTTTAACTTGAAGTGTCCAGGAAGCTTTCGATCAGCAACAAAGGAATAGACACGTGTTATTATGTAGGTCTCGTTGATAATACAAATACAAATTATATTCTTTATATTCTTTAGGTCTCGTTGATAATACAAATACAAATTATATTCTTTTCTCTGTCAGTATTCTTTTAGCTTATCTTATTAGTGAATAACCAACGATACCCTTGAGAAAGACTAACTGAAGAGATCTAGACTAGCTATAAAAGTGTACAGTTGTTTGCCATTAATGATTGACAGGAAGAACTTATTTCCCTTTAACATGTGACGGGGCACTGTTATGTAATTGAATTAAACCTAATGTAGAGGGAGAGAATTTTAACACGTCGTTAAAGCAACAAAATGTCGGTGCACCCGTTAGAGACCATGGACAGAGTTATGGTTAAGTCAACTAAAGCCTGACTTCTAATTAATCAATTCGTCTTCCCACAACAACCCAGACCAAGCCTCAATGATTAACTCCCCTTACATCATAATAAACCTTTTCTGCCATTTTGACAGATTAAACGTTTAACAAATCAAAACGACAGAGTCAATTTGGACTAGCTTTCTGAAGGTGTTATCTCGTCTTGTTCTCACTAAGCGAGACCGTCACACTGTTTCCTAAAAAGTCCATGTAATCAACTTTTCATGTGTCTGGCCATTAAAGTTTGTATTGTCTCAACGTCCCGAATGCCATCTTCACTTAGACACCTTTAACTGACAGGAAATTAGGGAGGTGAAAGGTCAAGCTATAGTAATTACGGTAAGCCCGGATGATTGCATTAGACAGGCGTTAATTTAATCTGCATTAGAGTTAAAGCTCTGCCTCGGGGTTCTATAACAGTCTCTTGTCGTCTCAGAATCCAGCCCCTTATCTCAGTAGACTGTTAGCTATATGTCTCATTGTCATGCCTTGTGATCCAAAAACGGTGGGACCTAAACGTTATAGGTACCATACCTTCTTGTTGGATGTTCCTTTTTGATATCCGGACTTGATAACATAAACAAAATAGAAAAATAAAAATTATAACAATTTTTAAATCACAATATATTCAAAAGGGAAACTCTATTTAAAAAATATCTTTTAGTTGTCATATTTTCATGTTCAAAGTAAAATTTGATTAGTTTAAAACATTTGTTAAAAAATTATGTTACCCTGCCTCATGTATCAATCACGACCTTAGGGTATCATTACATTGCAACGGTCGAGAATACATTACATCTGGTAATAGTTTAAAGATTTTTAACGTTCATAATTTTTGCGCATTATTATTTATACACTCAATACAAATGTATGCATATGAATGCAAAAATAATTCTGCTTATAATGGGGCGAAATTGGTACCCATGGGAATTCCAAAAGATTGTTGGAAGACCTGACCTCCAGAAACAAATTAGACATTGTCAATCAGAAACTCAAGCATCTTTTTGATGTCAACTTCAGAGCACTTGGCTGTACAATCAGAATGTTTATAACAAAATATTTTGCAGATGACCAATGACAAGGTAAGTTAACTTTTAAGTTTTCTTGTAAAAGCAGCTGTCGATGATAACAAAAAGCCTTGACTTTAATTAATCATGGGGAATGTTTGTGTATAAAGTTGAAAAGTCGTTAGTTTTAAGCTGTTTATTTTAGTTAAGTGTTTCCATTTCAAATTGTCCATATACCACTTCTCGGATATACTGTTGCATAGTACTCTTGAAGTTTCTCCTTCACTACTGTTAGTATCTTTGAGAAGTAAAGAAAATGGCTTGGTTGAACATTTACAGGAACCTGTTTGCTTTGTATGTACATGTGTGATGTATGTTTGTTAATGAGCTTTGCAAATAAAGACGATATTGGGCTGGATCCATAACGTAGTCTGTATAATCCTTTGAACACCTTAAGTTTGATTTAGTGAAAACAGTAGGATAGATGGTTCGCATATTACTTTTATGCTTTTTTAATTTCTTATAACACGATTTCCATTTATTTCTAAAATAATAAATTAATTCTTAGAAAGTGTTTTTGTCTTCCTTTTTAAATTTAGCCCAATGTCTGGCATGATCTTGTTTTGAATTCATACTAGACATGAAATTCTGTTGTCGATTGAACTTAGGACATTTTAGTTGATTAGTTTAGGGATAAATGAGACAATTTTTTTCCAGAATCCAGAAAATTTCAAGGGTACCGAGTAGCTTTAGAGTTTAGAGCGAATGTAATGAAGACCTATAGTTTATGTACGTAAGGCAATAGAGAATCTTGAGAACATACTTTTTAATGATGTCCTTAAGCTTTATGTTAGTCAATTCTTAATAAGCGTAACGATTCAATTCTGATTACAAAATTTTAGAAACAAAATGTTCACTGATTCAAAGTTCAATTTATGTTACGAGTTTTTTGTGGCAAAGTTTAGATTGACTGTCAATTGATCTTTTGATTGGCTGACTTTTTTGGTCAAAATTGGAAAATTGGTCAACTTGCTTTTTATATTTACTACTCCAGTCAAATCCCCTTTTGATAATAGTTAACTTCCCTTACTTAAGCAGCAATATACCTTTGTCACCGGCATATGGAGTTTATATCTCACAGTTAATTCGACACAGAAGAGCATGTTCTACGTATGAACAATTTCTAAAATGAGGTAAGTTTTTGACAGACATGTTGATGATGCAAGAATATCAGCAGTCTAGTTTGAAGTCATCATTTCTAAATTTTATGGTCGATACAATGACCATGTCAGTAAATATAAGTTTTATCAAGTCAAATGCTGACGAACTTTTTTCATACTGTCTATTAGGGCACTATTAACACTCTGAGTTGTCCGATATTTCCCGATCATGACAATGCCGAGCACACGGCGGGTGTGACCGGTCCGCAGGGGATGCTCACTCCTCCATGCCACCTGATCCCATCCCTGATGTATTGGAGGTCTATGTTTGCTGCGCTCCTATTTCGTTTTATTTAATGGACTTTTGAGCTTGAATACTGTTCGTTATCTCCATATATTGTCATTTCCTAAGTATCCGATAAGCAGCCTTTTAGGTTAAAAACAAAACTTAAGGAAGCCCTATTAATGATCAGAACCCTAAGAGTTCTTAATGGATGCCAGTGACTCTTTCAAAATCTTTTGGAGATATCTCCAACTGTTCAACACCAAATAATCTCTCAAAATTCCATTACTCTATGTTAAAGTTGTTTTATAATTGTACATAATTTGTAATTTAAAAAATCCTACCATAATATTATTGTAAACAAGTTTTCGCTATAGAGGCGCGGAGTAAGAAGCTGATGCTTACGCTGCAGGTTCGAATCTAACTGCGAAATGTGGAGACCTGGCTTCGGGTCCATCAACGCTTAGATTTTCTAAAAATGAGATTTGAGGCTGAGATTTTTATCTGTTTGTGGCACCGAACACTGTCCTTTAAAATAGATTATAAACCGAGGTGTCTTGTCACGAAAATATGGGTTTAATTTGCAGACTTCCCCGGCAGGTGTTGGACTCTCAGTATGAGTGAAAAAAAATCTCGAAGTGACGTAAAAAACAAGCAAAAATGTCTATAAAAGACACAGTGATTTAAGTATCAATATTTATAGTAAATGAAACTGTGATATTATATATTAAGATTATTATAATGGTATACTAAATTATATATCTCAAATTCAATTCTAGAGACAAAACATTTCAATTCAAAATGTAAAGGACGACTAGTATTAGATGACCGGGATGCAGTGTGTAGAAAAATGCAAGCCTTTTGTTGGCTTTGCAGGGAGATAAAAGTGTGAACAAGCTGGATTTATCAAACGCTCAGAATTTCATATATCACAATTTATAAAATTATTTCAATCTGCCTTAGTAACAACAGATTAGGATATATCTAACACGGAGCGGGACTACCTGTCAAAGGCATTAGGCTGCTCAGGAAGTGATTAATGGAAAATTGACAACTTGGCAGTGATACGCTTCACTTACGTGTTTCTTAAAATATACAAACAACAAACGGATAATAAAACAATCAAACGCGTTTATTTCAATCTATGTAGCTTCGTTCTTTGTTGGTAATTTATCAATATCTATATATCAATATAATCTAATCATTGTCCAAAAACAGCTCCAGCTCTGCCAAGAACCCGGCAAAACTTGGGGATTGAATCCGGCCTTGGATATTTAGGTAGATGATTGATGTTTTCTTCTGACCACAGAACAGTTTTTACACCTTTTTCCACGGCATGACTTTGTATTCCTCAGACAAAGTGACAGGTTTGGGTGTCACCATAGGTGTTTATCCCCCTCGTAAAAATACAACAATTCGACATGACCAAGTCTCATCGGACGAGAGTTCTGAGCGAGATTTAGTAGTCCAGACATTTTCGTATTCAAATAAATTTTCTGTTATTGATGAGCATGATTGATTATCGATGAGGGGTTATTGAGCCGTGTAGGAGTTGGACTAATAGGTAACATAGTGTCAATTCAGTGGTGATTTATCTTGTAATATGGGGAACATATATCGCTAAACGAGTGATGAAAATATCATAAAGCGCGGTCAGTGTATGTCTACCGGCTTTACATGGGCTATTTATGGTTTATCCATATAAAGTTAGAGAGTGCAAAGAGACGGCAAAAAGAAACGTCGGTATATCATTAGTAAGACAATTAAGGAATCTGATTGTCATAGCGAATGCTTGATAAAAAATGGACAAATTCCATAGATAAAAGAGGTGATAGTGAACTAGGGCATCTTATTTACGTTCTTACTTGGCAAAATGATGCAATGTCACTAAAATTATATATATAGAAATGAAATAAGAATAACATCTCGTCTTTTGTTGTACTTAGCATTTCTATCATTTTGTTCAGAATTTTTAGAATTTTATTATTACCAGATACTAAAACCAAGACTAAGAGTAAGTATAGCTTCCAGTTAAACTCTGAAAGTGATTACATATGATTATAAACGCATCATTCATGGAAACTTTTATATAAGCTTGATTTGGAGACAAAGTATTAATGTCAAATTTAATTCTACAATACATAAAACATGCAAAAGACTATAACATAAAATGATTTTGCCTTTCTGTTCTTTTTCTCTTCTTAAGTCATCAAACGTTCATTAACTTTGCTTCAATTTGTCTGTAACAATTGTTTGAAATTAAAATCGGATTCTTCTTTGTAGGCATACCCTAATATGAAGTCTTTGGAATTCAGTCTAATAATAGAGTCTGACAGATTAATTGACAGGCAAATGGATACCCGCCTAATGAATCGATTCAAATTAACCACCCTCTAACAGTAAATCAAGTGATGGCGACTTTATCTGTTGTGTTTACGTCACAGTCCTGTAACAGATCCGGAGTAGTCCCGCAGACCATATGCGCGTGGGTCCATGACAACAGCATCATTAGAACTGTCTGATTACAGGTCCGCAGACGGGTACAAAGAAAGGGGTGTAACTCCAGATTCTGGTGTCTTCTATTACTGGAGAGGGAACCTGCAATTTGAACAGTTATTGGGGTTATTAGTCATGCTTTCTGATCAGAAAGAGATCAACAGACAGCATGATCTCAATACAAACTGGACATCAGTTCTCGCGCGCTCTCGGCGCTGGCGCGTGATTTAATTGACACTTACGACGCATGATCAATCACAGACGGGTTCTTCATCGTTGAAGAACAAGAAGTCACAAAGAAATGATTATTTGTAAATTTAATCATTTCCTCCGCTACGATAAAATATTTTTATCGGCAACACGTGAAATTTACGAGTGGTTTTGGGAAATTAAGTTTTAATTTACTGGTGAAAGGTTATGTTGCTCTTTTAAATTAAAAATACATAAAATGCATGCTTGGTAAAAGAAAAGCTACTGTGTCTAGATTGATCGTTAAATATGATATGGTCGCTGTAATTAGTGGACAGGTGGTAGAGATATTCATGTGACACACAGTTTTTCATCTAACTCGCAAATGACCCTAAATTATCTTCCGTCTTCAAGCTTTAATTGAAATATTGAGTGCATCAAATCATAAGCCACGCCCTTCTAAGCATCAGATAAGGTCATTAAAATTCAATAATAAAGGCATTCCTTGTACTTTTATTGCGATGGGACATATCGAATAGCAATCCATTACCGCGCATCAACACACAAACAAATTTCAGATCATTTCTGATAAAACATTTGTTATGGGTACCTTTATTTTCGTTAGAAACAAATATCTCCTAATTAATCAACAGGAAGTCTTTACTGGAAAATATCCTAAACTTCTATATTATCAATTTTGCTTTGGACTGTTACCTCTCTTGATTCGCTTGATCTAATGTATAAAGTAATATTTGATAATTTTTCATAGTGTGTTATTCTCCTGTTCAATAAAAATATATCTTTTTTTAAAAGTTATCTAAAATTGCAAATGAAATATTTGTAATTATTTGCAATTTTAAGTAGCTTAAACAATTAAAGAAGTCGAAGATTTTAAATAGAAGAATAATCTATTTTTGGATTGATCAAGTCTTATCGGGGTGGACAGAACTAATTTATTGTTACACATGCAGGGTGATATTCCTGGTATATTACACAAACAGGACAGAAAATACGTAAATATCAGCATATCATTCAATCAAGGATTTCATTATCACAGTACAGTAGGCAGCATGGGTTCCCATGTATATTGTTCTTCAAAAGTGTCAAAGTTTTTCTTAACCCTTCTTAGCTATGGGAATTTCATGGCTGTTTCCCTACTGATCGG
Source organism: Saccostrea glomerata (assembly GCA_003671525.1). Lineage (NCBI taxonomy): Eukaryota > Metazoa > Mollusca > Bivalvia > Ostreida > Ostreidae > Saccostrea > Saccostrea glomerata. Next base: position 132,338 of record PRKT01000553.1, on the reverse strand, counting down.
TTTTATGACAAAATTTGAAAGCGTCACAGTTAAAATGTGATGATTTAAAGCATTCTAACTTACTTTGTATAATTTTTGTGATATATAATTCCCATTAAATTGCCATTATTATCTACCGCCTCCCTGCTCCCCACGCCCACCCTCTTTTTAATTTCTCTCATTTTGTAAGATAGGGTTTTTACGACATTCAAATTTAGAAACATTGCCAACAACAATCTGTGCCGTTTTATGTTATTGACATGGACGCCATCACCGTTAATCATTCAACTCGGATATTTACGAGGCTTTATATAATATATTGAAGAAAAATATGAAAATATGACCCACAAGATGCACCAGAGACTGACTTTTCATGCAATATAAGTTTTTATTGAAAACAAAATCTAAACTCATATACCTCACAGCGTGCACGATGACTCTAGGCGAGACCACCATTCTTTTACCATGACTTCAATGTTAGTTTGTACGTGATTGTTTGTTTCTTGCTATTAACTAATGATACAGTAGATTGAGTAACTACATATAGATTGGTCCGTTTTTTTTTTTCAAAGCCTATCTATAAATCTAAACGTGTAATAAGTGTGAAAGTCTTCTGGTTCATGGTTCATCCATCAATGTATAACGTAGAAATCTACGTACAGGTACTTTTAGACATTTTAAAGATTAAAAAAAACATGCAGAAAAATATTTTTTCAAAAAACCCAATTAATTGTCCTCATTTTGTCAAACGAGGTAAAACATTTTGAATTCATTGAAAAAATACAGAACCTGTTTAAGCAAGTTATGTTTTTTCTACAAAAACTGCATCCCGGATAAAAACAAATGTATAATTGTAAATCAACAAGATGCACAGGGGGCCTTAAAGGTCAACTGAGTATAATACGACTGTAGAAATCCCTGGCATAGCAATTATCATGCAAATATGAATTACAAATGTACCTGATATTATTGTTTGAATGCTCAACAATATATAGTACATGATATTTTTTAATCATTTTTAAAAATTATTATTTACAAGTCGACATGCCCTTTAAGCAATTAGAAAGATGTCCCTTGTACAACATGTACAGGTATACATTTAAAATTCTTGCATTTTTATATTGCATTAACGGCAAATGTTATTAATTTTAGTGAACAATTTATATAATTATATATATGTGAATAACAAATCGCAATAACTTCTCCTAACGATTGATTCTATGTTGTTTAATGTCCAATTCGAGCATATTTATAGAGACGTCACCTTCGGCCAATAAAGGGCTTCAGATTTAGACCATTACTAAACCTTCTGGGCAACTGAAATATTAAGGATCCGTTTAAGTGTTAACACCTGTCATATGAAGAAGGTCTCACCCAAAAGTCTCGCACCTTTCACTTCAAAGTGCAGAACACTTATTGGCAAAGGAACAGTTGCAACCTATTAATCATCGACTTAATTCAGTTGCTACCAAGGTTTGAATTCACGAATTTCCAATCATGATTCAGTGATCCGAGCACACAACATTCCAATCGCTTTTTCCTAAAAGTTTATTCTTTTGGAAGAATCCCACTTACGCAACACAACCTTGCATACATGCAGTAAATGTCTTCTTTTTACGTATAAGATTTTGAATAAATTCTGCTTCATATGAATAAGAAAGAGGTTGATAATTGCTTCCTATCAGAAATCCAACAGACTTTTGGAAGACTTGCCCCGGGTATCATGAAACATCTTAAGCTTAAGTAAAAACTTTAGGTTGTATTTAAATATTGTAAAAATCAAGTATCCCTAAATCAAAATTTTTCTCCACATTGTTTTCCAAAAGTGTTTTAATATGCAAATTTAGAGATTAATCCAATCATTAATAAGAATTTTACGGGCAATGGAAAATTTGCGTCTAAGTCTGTTTCATGATCCTGGTAACTGATCTCCAAAAACCACAGAGATGTTGTCAATCAGAAACTCAAACATATTTTTGATATCAACTTCAGAGTGTTTGTACGATCAGAATGTTTCTTAGCAGAGTAATTTTGCAAATGACCAATGACAATAAAGGTAAGTAAATTGACGAATTCCATTTCTTTTGAAAGGGCAGCTTTAAATTTTGTCAAAAAGACTTAATTGAAATTTATCGTGGGGGAATGCTTGTATTTTGAGCTGAAAACATGTTTTTATGTTGTTGATTTTGGTAAAATTTTGTGATTTCAAATTATCATTAAGTTTCTTGGAATTTCTAAGTATCCACATCAGATATACACCACTTCTCGAATATATTGTTGTACAGCACTAGTAATCCTTGTAATCATGAATATAGTTTGTTTTCTGAATACTAACACGTAGAGAAGGTTACTAATTCATTTCAAATTTGGACCATGGATTTCATAATTTGGAAGAAGCAACTTATTTTTTCATAACAATACACTTATTTTCTGCTAAATACTAGTCTTGTGAACAGAAATTTTTGCATTTTGCTCTTAAATCAAAAGAAGTCAGTCTTTATCCTAGGAACCCATAATTAGAATAAACGTGAAAAGAATTTTGATGAATATATAGTAATACAACATGTAACACGAGTCCTACTTATGAGACCCTATTAAATGAAATAAAAAAAAATATGCATAACATGACACATGTCTTAAGATAAATCATTCAAGGATTATCAGTAGTGTAAAGGTAATCATATCCAAAAACCATATATTATATTTATTCTGATCTACCTGGGATATAGGACAACTTTTACTGTACACTGATTATCGTTCTCCCCATTCATTGTTAACATTTATTGCATTTAAACGATGTTAATGACTGGAACTTCATGACGATGATACCCGCCATGGGGAAGAGCTATTTTATCGGTATTGTATAAACCAGAGATTGAATTGATTATCATACAACAAAACAGATAAAATACGACTTAATACTCTGGTTTGAGGCAAAGAGGTAAAGCATTTTTCCCAACTTAACATTTTTTTTGGATTATTATAACTCAAGATTAAAGATGAATTTGGAAAGACTTATTTCCATGGCACTTGATCACACCTCTGATGTTTTGGAGGTCCATGTTTGCCCTGCTTCTATTTTGTATAGTTTTATGGACTTTTGATCTTCAATACTGTTCTATATCTCCACATGTTTCATATACCAAATTGCAAACTTTTATTTGAATTTATCTCCGTTTAAAGGATATAGAATGTACGGCAATGGAAGAAATGTAATAAATAATTTAAAAACATACGGATTAAATAAGTTTAGATCTGTATTTCATATACAGTATACAAAATTGATATTACTGGAATACTTTAAATGACAAATCGGATTAATATTGCTTTATTTTATTTTTTTTTATTTTCAGGGTTTTAATACCCGGTATACATTTTTAAAAATGTTCCTTTCTTTAAAATATCCTAAAACATGTCTTGAATATATTCAATGATATTTTTTTCTTTGTTGATATTCTGAAATTTTCTACAAATTTTAAACTTATAAAAATTCCAATATCAATGAACAAACAGTAGTTAATTAAAATGTGCAGGAAGAGATTGTTTATAATATGGTTTAACTGGAATTGGGTCAGACATGCAAATCGACAACCTATAATGAATGTTTTTCTTTTAAATGTAATTCTTTAAAATTAATTATCATCATGCATTAGTCTGTGGTAGTAAAGAAGCTTAAAGGATCACTGTTACAAGTCTAATAATGACATATCAAGTCTGATTGATGCATTATGCCACGTGGAATAATCCTATTATTGCACACTATAATAGGTTTATCTAAAAGGGACAACCTGCTAAAAAACACATCGCTTATCCACACTCTTCTAAATCCCATTTTTACTACGTATTATAAAATCAATTCATTTTTCCATAGCATGTAAATAAATGGAGATTACAATTGTGCTTCCTTCAAATGCTAGAATCAATACTAAGATAAATTTTAATAAATCAAGAATAGATCTTGAATTATTACACCCATACCGGATTCAAATACGTATAGGTTCCAGTAAGTGTTCTACCAAGCCTCTTTCATTACTCTTCATTAAATTTTTAACAATTTTAGGAGTACTGTACAACAATATATTCGAAAAGTTGGGTATATCAGAAGAGGATACTTACGATTCGATGGAAAATTTGGAATTACGAATTTTACCAAAATTACGTTTTAACAAGTCACAAGCATTCCCCAAGATATATTTGGGTCCTGGCTTTTTGACACCATTGACAGCTGCTGTTTTCAATAAAAATGAAACTTTGAGATCGATTTGAAAAAGATGACAATTTTTACGTGGTTTTTGGAGACCAGGTCTTCCAACAATCGGTAGAATTCCCCTGGGTACCAATTGTGCCCCTTATTTGCAGACCTATTGTATTCATACAGCAGCCCAATTTACTCAGGCCTAGGGTTTCATTCACGAGAAGAAACACTTCTGGTGTTTTTGATAGATCGACGATTTTCAATAGATATTTTTGTGAATAATTTCTGTTCATATGTCGACGGGAAATATTATTATATATAATATATTTAAAAAATTGGGGAAAAGAAATGATCTCAGAACTGTTAATTTTCCCATATACATTTATGGCAAAGTATGGAAACTATGTATAAAATATAATATAGCGATAATTTTTAATATATATATAGCATCGAGATATAGCATGATACAGTTTTTTGTCAAAACCCATCCTTAATAATAGCGCACTAACAATCTACAGGCTAGGAATCAATAGGAAAAATGGAAATTAGCACAAAAAAAAAATACTGTTTAAATTTCGCGGTTATCCCACCCTTATTGTTTATACTGTAATATGTTATATTAGTTCAATTTTCTTATCCTTATGCTATTAAAAATATAGTATTTATGGGTTTCCTGATCGGAAAGCATATTTACAAATTATTCTAAATTGATCTGAATCACAGAAACGGACAAAATGTAAAGTATTCTTTAAAAAATAGTTTTAAAAATGAAAAAAAAATATTTTGCTAATTGTTGACAGTAATATTTATTGTTGGCGATACAGGTATATTGAAAGATACCACCAATGATAATCTAAAGGATATTAAGAGAGAAAAAAGTTCCATGATCGCTATTGTTAAAAGTAAAAATATATAGGCGTATATACATTGTACTTGCAATTCCAGAAATCTTGTTTAAAACTCTATCTTGTATATCTATAAAAATTGCTTTGGACTTGTATGCATATTCCTTCTTGAAAATAAGCGAGAGTTCTGTTACAGCTATTGTGCTAAGGGTTTTATGTGTGAAGGAATGTTTCTATTATGAGTGGATTTCAAATATAATCCGGTGAATCGTAAGGAATTTTTGTCATTATCATTTTCAATTAAGATTTATTAGCGCACTAAACGGTACGATTTCAGCCGCCTTTAACAGAGCTATTTATGTTCTCTCAATGATAAAAGTACCTGTGAACTAATTTCATTATCATTAATTGAAGTTTTTCGGCAGATGATATTTCCATATAAATTTGTTTATTCATATTCTGTGTAGTTTGTATAGTTGACCTCTATAGCACAGCTTGTCTGATTAGAATTTAAATCCTGGAATTGTATGCATGCAGCAGCTTTAATTAAACTATGTTTATCAAATATTTTGCATACCTTTACCAAGGAATCGTTGGCTTCCAAGAGTGCATGGAAGAATGTTTTTCTTACATTGTATGGGTTAATTGCACCCACAGTTTTACCTATATTTGTATTATAAGGTCATTTGTACACGTAGAGTTTTACTTGTTGATTAATACTTTTCGGTCGCAACCCATAGCTATTAAACTATCGTTATTGCAAAAAATATATAGGATTTGTATTTAAGTTAACCATGCGTATTATGAAGCAAATATAATTAACTGACACAAAAGAGACATATATCTATTTTATAAATCAAAGATTTGAAATAATAATTTGACTTGAATTGAATTAAAATAAAATGTAAGTGTATTTTTCAAAGCGATGTAACACTCTATATATTTTTGATTCAAATTGATAATCAAATGTAATTCAAAACAGTTGGAAATATGAAAAATGGATACTCAAACATTCCAAGGAACTCTTGGAAACTTTGAAAACACAAAATGTTACCAATATCAACATTATAAAAACTTTTCAGCTTTATTTCAGGCCATTTCCCAACATGCATTGAAGTCCAGGTTTTTGATATCATTGACAGCTGCTTTTTAAATAAAAATGGTATTCATACTAAGCTTGTCTTTGGTCATTTGATGAATTATTTTGTTAAAAACATTCTGATGGTACAAAAAAGTACTCTGCTCTGAAGTTGATATTAAAAAGATGCTTGAGTTTCTGATTGATAATATCTATGTGAAATTTATGGAGATAACGAACAGTATTCAAGCTCAAAATCCATTAAACGAAACAGAATAGGAGCAGAGGAAACATGGACCTCCAAAACATCATTGTTGTTTTGGAGACCAGGTTTTCCAACAATCTATGGGAAGTTCATGGGTACCACTTACGCCTCGTTATGAGCGTGCCTATTTGTGTATTCATATGAAGCAGAATGTGTTCAAAATGTTATATATGAAATGAAGAACAGTTGCTGTAGCCTTCAACTCAACACTGAGGTATCTCGACTACGTATTGTCAATTAAAAATTGTTATTTTAATTCTTATGTCGATACGATATGTCCCTGTGAGCTTGACACAAAAGATACCACAGAATCTTGAAAAAACATTAATCTATGGTAATCTAACAACCAAGTTATATGATAAACTTGATGACTTTAACTTCTCAATGGTCAATTTCCCTTACTTATGCAGCAATTTACCTTAAAAGATACTAACAAATAACTTAAAAAAAAGATCCAAAGAGTCTGTTTAATATTTAGATATTTTACTACATGGTAATCTAATAAAAAGCTTTCTGATAAACGCGATTATTATACACCAGAGCACACTCTACGAATCAACAATATCTAAAACTTGGTAGGTAAGCGACAAATGAATTCATTAAACGAGAATATCAGCAGTCTAGTTTAAAATTCATAATTTCTTAAGTTCCACGGCTGATTCAATTATCATTTAATCAAATATTGACATGCGCTTTTAATACTTATTGCTAGGCAATTATTTACATACTTGATTGTCGACGGGTTTCCCCTAATTTCTAGATCATGACAAAGAGCTCATGGCGGGCGGGTGAGACTAGTTGGTAGGGGTTGTTCACTCCTATATGGCCTCTGATCCCACTTCTGATGTTGAAGATGTTCATGTTTACTCTGCTAAACTATATGTGTAGCTTAATGGCTTTTTGAGCTTGAATACTGTTCGTTTTCTCCATGTGTTTCATGTAGACCATAAAAATATCAGATATTTTTTTATGTATATTTTAAAGAAGATGCAAAAGACAATACTTAGCTAAAGAATGATGATAAATTGTAAGTGAGAATAAAAAAAAAGTAAAAAAAAAAAATGATAAATTTAAAGTAAAAACAAAAGGCTGACTAAATTTAAAAATAAAAAAGAATTTAATATCGAATTAGTTGCGAACGGGAAGCTTAAGAGCATCTACAGGTTACATCAGGATATTGCTTCAAAAATAACAAAAGCTGAGGCCATATCGTTTGTTTTTCAATATTGTTAATACATGTATTTGATCCTGGTCGTTTTTAATGTAATGCCAATGTAGTAAAACATCCAATATGAAACAGATCTACATGCAGCAGACTCTATAGTGTCTTTAACGACAATTTCACTACGAATTATCGAGTCCGCATTTGAATGCAGGTAACTTTTGAATATTGAAATTACTCGGTACGTCGGCCATGTACTAGTATCTGAATGTTAAGCTGAAGGCTACAGCAATTGTTTTCTTTTCTTATAAAATGAATATTCTTATGAAAGTGAATAAATTCGGCGTCTTTTGACTATAAAAAAACACTTCGGCTAATAGGGAAGCACAATTAGTGCTTATCGTAATTCCAAAAGTTTTTAGGCTTGTTTCCAAAAACAATATCAATAATGTAGAAAGAACTCCAAATCTTGAAATGAAACGGATGCCATTGGAGATTCTAAGAAATTAGTAAAAATATGTAAAACAATGTTACAATCTAAAATTGAAAAATCAATGGTTTAATTCGTAAAATTATATTTGGTGGCAGCTAGTGTTGTAGCTTTAGTGTTTGGAACCAGTTCATTAGGTAAATCGAAATAAGATTTATTTATTTGAGCAAAAATGTATTTATTCATTTCACAATTTAGTTTTTTATGGCAAAAATGGTTCCTTGGAATTATTTTTGTTAATCATGCATTATTTTCTTTCCAGTCATAATTCCGTCTAAATTTGTCTTTCGTAGATCATAAAAAATGTTTAGAAAGCATTATATCTGTAAGTGCATTCGTCCTATTTTAAAAATTTCATACTTAGCACAATGAACGTGAGGAATGGATTTTTAACTCGACAAGTAATTGTACATGTTTCACGATAAATCGTATATCATATCTTAGCAGCAAACAATTTTCCGAGAATTATTTGTTTTGGTGGAGTTATTGATGCGATCACAATAATGATAAAGTGATGTGAAATATGGGTTTGTTGATTAACTTATATTTTGTGTGACCTGCAACATTTACGGGTTTTATTTCCATGCTTTGCGTAGATTAGTATCTTCCGCTCAGAGCAATATCACAGAAATCCGATTCCATTACGCAGAGCCCTGAAACCTATTTGATTAAAATATGTTTTTAAAGATTCATAGGAAGCTTATCATAAATCATTCTGCATATTAGACAAGGCAGCTATGGAGTATAAAAGCTTTGATCATTTCGATAAATGTCGAATAAAAAAGTTCTGCTTGGTATAAGTCGGCAGGGGGCGCGACTGGCGCTCTAGCAGCGCGAGAAGTGGTGCTGTTCTGGGAAGAAACACAACAACTGTCGTGAGAGCTGATTAGTAACATATCATCAAGCCTCTGACAAACCCCGACAAGATCTGCCTCACTGATAGCCTTTTCTGCAGTTGTTAAGCACACCAAATTCAAGAAAACACAGAAGGATGTTAATAGAATTCGCTGCGGGAGTGAAACATACTGCGTAATGTGATCCAATCAGCTGTGTTGGGGAGGTCAAGAGAACAGCCTGAAGAAGTCGATCGTGTCTTATCAAAATGGGCTTTCAGCATCTTCATGCCATGAGAGTTACTCCACAATTCCTTTATTGTTACAATCTCTTTATATAAACTGTAACAAGGGTTATTTTTGCCCCGTGTTATTTTCGCCCTTTCACACTTTTGCCTTCACGATTTTGCCTGTTTTAATTTCGCCAAGTCACAACTTTGTTTAAGAAATTATACCATGTTCTTTGAATTGGCCCCGTTTTTAATTCTTTGAGTAGGGCGAAAGGGTCGAAAATTTCCCTGTATACAGTAATTCAACGAAGATGATTTCTATATTTATAGAATTAATTACATTTGAATTCTCAAACTGTTTCCTGGACCTATTTTATAAAGCAAATAAAATAAGGGGATCACAAAAATGCTTATAAAAACTGTATAGAACTCTCATATGAAAACAGAAAACTAAATAAAATTGCATTGAAACGTTTTCCTATCAATGATCCGAAAAATATATACACTTTACAGTGTATCAATTTAATTTTGTTCAAGAGCTTCAGTTTAGGGTGTGTCACTCCACAGCTTTTGAGAAAAGTTTGGTCAGATCCTCTAAAAAACCATTTAGCACAGGTCAATGTTTATGACATATTAGAATTAAACAGCGTAATGTACAAATACTTCAATTAAAAACTACTCCAAAGAATGTAAAAAAAAAACAAAATTCACAAAATGGACTATTTTTGTGGTACAGGTGGAAGGGTATCTATGAGAAATTTCGTTATTATATGCCTGAAGTAATGAATATTGGTTTTAGTCAATATATATTTAGAACAAATTTGACATATTCATTCAATAGACTTCCACAGAAGACATAGTCCTCTGCAAATTAAGATTTTTTGTCTTTAAACCCCATAGTTTGACCAATATCAACGCCCAAAGCTTTTCTCTCCTCCTTTTAAATTAAGAGACACATTCAGCCGTCCATCACTAATGAAGGAAAAAGTTTGATACATTTAATACTTAATTTTTGTCTTGTGCAAAAAGGTCACACAAAGCGCATTAAGAAAATAATATATATTGTCACTAAGTCTTTAACATTTGGTAAAATATGACAAATGTTAATTTGATAAACATAAAATTTACAATTTAAGTGCAAAAAGGTCAACCTAATTGTACCGTTCTTCAGTAAAATGCATACTCACAACCAATTTTCTTTTAGTCATGTTTTCTGATTCCTGTTCTAAAATATACTTCTAAAATTCTTGGTATTACTCATATCACGAGTGAAATACCGTATGAGTGGAAATTTTAAGCGAGACGCCAATTTAGGTATTTAATTGTCCTTAAAAATGGGTATTTTATTTTTAGCGATATGTAATTTTAGCGATTTTAAAAAGTTATATTAAGAAGCTATTGCAAATAAAGCGCAATTAATTTTTAGCGATATTCAATTTAAGCGATCTTGAAACCCTCGCAAAATTAAATCCTCGCTAAAATTTCTGCTTATACGGTACCTTAGTATGAAAAACTTAAATAAACCATATAAAACAAGATAATGTATATAGAAACAAGAGGTACTGTGAGCACTGAGTTTACTAAATGGTACTCCCTGTATGATTATAATTTTCTATGGCAGTTGTCAGTGTTTTGTTAAGGGAGACTCGAAATACAGGTGTCAAATCAAAAAGTAAATAAAATAGGTGGTCACAATGACATTATTTAACAAATGTTCTGTGAAAGTCTCAGTAAATTTCATTCAGTGTTCTAAGAGGAATTGTGGATATATGAGATGGGTACCCCAAAGCGGACGGACGTACAGAGGGACGGACAGTCGGTTAACTACATACCCTCCCACTTTTCAAGCGGGGAGTATGATAAGTAAAGGTCGTAAGCTTTGAATAATATTAGCCAAATAGCTACCATTGAGAGTTTGAGATGTTAAGGTGATAATAGGGATCTAAGGAGCTTCAGTTGTTGGTCATAAATAATATTCTTAGCATTAAAATGTCAATAAAATGTTGGCTTGAAACTAGTGAGGCGCAATAAGCTAACAGAATCTTACTAAAAGTTATACTTGAGTGCAAATAAGTTCATTCTATCATAACTGAGTTTTTGTCCAAAGTTATATTGGTGGAAATAAACATTGTTTATGCACTTCTTATTAACCTTCTTGCTTGAAAATGTTTTCATGCTCATTGCCTGAACTGCAGATACCAGTTAACAAGCTTTTGACGATCGATTAATGGCAACCGACAAACACACCCTGATTAAAACTTTTATATTTATTTACTTAGCTGCATGTATAGTCACAAACAGGAGAATAATTTCCATTGCGATAATTATACCTGATTATGACGTCAACAATAAACAGGAAGTTAACAAGTATTCATATCGAACATGCTGTTGACCAGAATTAAGCTTAATTATAGGCACTTATTATACCTGCTTGAAAAGTGTAAGATATATAGTGATCGGGATGTCCGTTCGTCCTTCCGTATACTTCTAGATCTGTTACGTTTTGGGGTACCTATCTCTTATCCAAAACTTTTCATTCCATTGAATGAAATTAAGCCAGTCTTTCACAGATTTTTTGTTTCATAGTGCAATTGTAAACCTTCTGTTTTACTTTTTGATCGGAGACATATTTTGGATTTCTCATACCAAAACATTGACACTGCAATTTTCCCCATAATATTGAAAGTTACCCATCTCTTATCCGCAAATCCTCCTATATAACTGAATAAAGATTAATGATGCTTTCACATATTCTTTATTACATAATGCCATTATGCACCTCCTATTTCACTTAATAACTTTGATCCGACACTTATTCAGGTCTCCAAGAGCAAAACATGAATTGCCATTATAATCATATGAGAGGCGGGGTGTCATTTATTGAGCTCAATGCTCACAGTACCTCAAGGCACTACTTTTATATATTGATTTAAGCAAATAGCAATAAACGAGTATAACAATTAAAATGACAATTTTTTTAAAAAATCTGCCAGCAGTTAAAAAAACCAATTTCCCCGAGCTTGCGAGGGATTGTAACTAGTAATAATACTGTTTCAAAGGAAAAACAGACTCACTTTCTTTTGAAAAAATTGCACAAATATAAAATAAAGGCAATTCTAAAATTTAGCCACATATGATTTTTTTGTTGTTCTACAATAAACATGTATTATCTGCCAATAAAAAAATTATTTCCATTATCATTTGTTAAGGCTACATGTGTACAAAGAGTGTTAAAAATCTGTGATGTCGAGATGGTAAAAAAGGGGTTTGAATAGAAATGTTATCTTTTATATTATATAAATATTGCATGTAGTTGAGTATAACATTGAAAATTTTCACCCCAAGAAAACCATTGTCAACCGAGGCGCAGCCGAGGTTGACAATGGTTTTCGAGGGGTGAAAATTTTTAATGTTATACTCAACTACATGCAATATTCATTATATTATACTGAATGTTTTATACAAATACATATTACAGTGAACCGTGCGCGCATAAATTCCGCGCAGTCGCTATTTTTTGTAATACCACCCGTCGTCAAGCAATGTTGACTGTTGCTAGGCAGGAGGGCGTGGCTTCATTATTCAGCGGGTAGTCAGATTCAAGTAATTTACATGAAAGTATAATATATAATCATATTACATACGAAATAAATGAATATAAAGTGAGCTGCAACTGATTTGTTTTATTTGATCCAATGTTTCAGGGTTTATTGCAGGATGAAGTTGATGTAATAATAAAATATCTTTTTTGTGATTTACCTATTGATTTATCTGACTATCAGTAGGCTGATTATTGGACATTGATTATTTTTATTGCATTCAAGTTGAATTTTATATTGTAATTAAATCTCAACTTCTTGCGTCGGAACTTAAAGCAACAAAAATCATAAATACACTTGTATGATAAATACTTTGGGAGATATCCATATCTTCCTTTCTAAAAAGGAAATTCTGCGAAATCATATATCAGTTTTAAACATCTTTTATTCTTTGCATGTTACATGTGTGTAGTTTATTTCACATCATTTAAAAAAATCATAAAAAGATACGAAATATAATTTTCATTTACTTATTTTACTGTCTTGCATTAAGTTGTATATACCTTACAAGATTACTTTTTTGTTTCTCAAACACTTTTACATATTTTACAGTATTTATTTGAAGCTAAGAATGGGAATACACCTTTTTTATTAGGAAAAATGGAATCTTTTTATTACATAATAATAGAACAAAACTTTTTTTAACAATATGGAGTATCTCTTCTTCAATTTTTTTCTATAGTTTTCGTCATTTATTTCTCAAGACTATTCATTCCGTTTCATAATGAACTTGCCAATTTTTTCAGACAAAGGTTAAGAAAAAGAACTTCGCTTACTTTGAAATGTTAAATATGTACTGTATACTTAATACAATCTGTATTATTAATCTTTATTCTCCTTGTGTCACGATTCAAACTAGAATATGAATTTATCTAAATAGTGGCAATGTCAAATGTTTTGCATTTAAAAACTAGATTTAAATATACAACTTATAAAAATAGTGGACGGCTGTACTTCAAGCAAAGATAAACATGGAGAAATTACACTAAGTGTACATCTATTAGATTAATTCTAATAATAGCTACAGGTTACTTAAACTTATGAATACATTTTGAGATTGTTAACTAGAGTCAAACAATTGTCTTTTTGTTGTCACTATATTATCTTTTAACATTTTCGAATTTAGATCAGAAATCACTGGATTGATTGTACATAAAATTTGATAAATTGATAAACCCTTAGTTTCACAATTGCATACTCAATTCAAAGGAACATAATTTAATATCTAAAAAGTCGGGCCATGTCAAAATGTTGCTGTTTGCATCTACTGGACAAGAAAACCCAGCATCTAAAAGATAAAAATCTAGATTTTATTTGGTGAAAATTAAGGGTAAAAATAACTAAATAGTTATGGATCTTAATTTCTTTTAGAACAATACAAATCTATAGACAGGAAACTTTAGATGTGGGATCATGTGCCAATGAAAAGTGTGTATCCCTAGTCATAATATGAACTATATGTTTTGATTAGGTACATACATGTAGAATAAATCCGAATTGAATTCAAATTTTCTATAAATTTATAAAAACCTTTCAATTTTCTCAAAAAGAAATAAAGCTAATTTCGGTTTATACACAAGTACATGGAAAACAAAATTTATGTGAAAGTTTTACTTCGGAAAGCATTTAAAAATGTGCTTTAAGACTATTGTCAAAAATTTGAATTGTTTTGATGCAGTGGTAAATGATTAAGCTGTAAAATATAAGTCATTTCCTGAATACGGGAATGTTATGTGGCAGATTCTGTGAGTATCTTGAATCAATTACACATACATTATACAGAGTTTTAGGTTTTGCTATACAGGAAGACAAGATAATCTAAACCCCTAAGATCTGATAAGTTGATGCACGTTTCCAGCACTTTTCTGTTTTTAATGCTAATTATATAACATTTTTTGCAATGACTCTATCTATACAAATTGATATCATCCATCAAAACAGAATTTTACCTCTAATTTCATGATGGTAGAATCTCTGGTACACATGTATTTGATTATTATAAAGGCATGTATAAAATATATTGCATATTACCCAGTATCTTTGGCAGGGAGCAAGGTTTGTCTTCAGACCCGACATCTTGGTTATTCCAAGCATCCTCTTGAACCCGATCGGTTTTGTTGTGGATTTGTCCTGGTGAATTATATCTATAATTTATGTTTGTATTGCCGTGGTATGTCAATCTTAATGATTGATTGGTTAATTGGGTTCTGCTGACACATAAATCGATTTCTATAAATGGAATCGATTCACATTTAGTCAGTTTTATAGGTCTTTTATTGATAGAGCGAGGAATAAGCAGGCATTAGAAGATTATTTTCATTTGGATTTGAAGGATTTTTTTTATCATAACAGTATTTTCATATCAAAGAGAATTTGTACTGTGCGTTTTATGCCTTCTCTAAAAAGGAGAATATATGCAATGTGTGATTTTTTTTAATCCCCTACCTTCAGCGAAAGTGGGGGATATTAATTTTGGTCTGTTTGTCCGTCAGTCCATCTGTCTTTCTGTCTGTCACACTTTTGTTTCTGCGCGATATCTCAAGAAGCCTTTGAACTTTTGCAATGAAATTTTTCATAGCAACTCCTTTTGGCTTATTGATTTTGAGGTAAAAGGTTAAGTTCATAAATTCATATATTCTGTTTGTGTGTAATACTTTCTTTTCCGAGCGATATCTAAATAAGCTTTTGATCTTTTGCAATGAAATTTAATATCACCATTCCCTCTCTTCACTCGAATATGTTCTTTTTTTCCTTAAGAGAGGAACACAAACTCTCTGAATTAGCTTGTTCAGTAGGTGGTATGAACATGAAATAAATCCCCAGTTATGTATTCATCATATGAAATATCGATTGTATTATTTTAGAAAACTGTAACATTGCATAAAAAGTGTGAACACACTCTTTTCTGTGATCAGTAAAATTCTTTATTAAGTTAATAAATTTAACAATAAATAGTGATTTAATTTACTTAACCTTATGAATTATATTTCTATGGCCCGGAAGATCGAAGATCGAAAGTGTAAATTGCTTATCGTCCCGTTATATCCTTCCGCGTATCTGCAAAAAAACTTTTGAAATGTGGGTAATCTCTTCAAGTTTGGCACGCTTTAAAAGGTCCCTTGTATTTGCCTGTTGGACTCCTTCATCTATAACTATGATGTTGCAAATGCTCACATAATTTTGTATGCAGCACTGAAGTGCAAAAAGTTTGGAAAGTTTAGGACGTATAGTTCAAAAGCACCATGCAGGCAATTGTTCAGCTTAGGGAAATACAATGAAACAGGTGCGTGTCAAAAAATCGCCATTAATGACAAATACTTCTGATGTTGCAAATGAATCTTAAGTTCACTCAGACATTTTTGTGAATATTAAATGAGCATCTTACCTTTGAAAGTTTAAGAACTAAATTAAAAGTGAAAGTAGATCATACTTTGTGATGAATTTGGTTAATAACAGAAAATGACAAATAAACTTCCCATTTAAAATCAAAACTCATTAGATGATACATTTTATAGTTACTTTAATAATGTTTTAACCATTAATTCCTTTTTAGGTATGAAATAAATTAAGCAAAGTAATTTTGATCACACATTCCTACTTGTAGGTGCAAAAAAGTTAAGCGTTAAAAGACAGTAAATATGGTGATACACGTACCTGCTGTGAATCTTCTAAAAGCTTTTCAGTCTGACCAGAAACTGTTGATGACTTCACTGTTCTAAGCTTTGCTCTCTTTTGTGATGGGGTCAGGGGTGTTTATGTTTACATATAAAAATATATCTTTCTTTATTTAAAAACAAAATCAATCCCCATCCATGCATCTTTAGATCTGTTGGTTTTAATATTCTGTACTCTTATTTCAAGATTTTTTTTATATAGAACATTTTTAAAGATTTACCAATTTATCAATTAAAAAACTCTCAGAAAAACCAATACGATAGCATTATTTAATGCAGCAATATACCTTTTTCACCAAAATACGGGTTTATTTCTCTCAGTTGAGCATTCTCTACGTATGAATATTTTTTTTAAAACGAGTTAAGTAATTGACAAACAAGTTGCTAAAAAAAGAATATCAGCAGTCTCGATAAGTTCTATGGTTAATATATATAATGCCCTTTTCAACTAATACAATTTAATATTAAGTCAAAATTAACGTTTTTCATACTTATTGTTAGACCATTATTTACACGGCGGAGATGACGGGTCGGTAGGGTATGTTCAGTCCTCCATGACACCCGATCCCATCTCTGATGTTTGAGAGATCCGTGTTTGCTCTGCTCCTATTTTGTTTTGTTTAATGAACTTCTGAGCTTGAATACTGTACGTTATCTCCATATATTTGATGAACTTGTATTAAAAACATAAGCTTACAATATATCTTTATTTAAAACTTTCTTAGCAGTTTATCTGCAGTATCAAACAGATCTCTCAAAAAATCGTTCATTTACCATTTCTTTGCAACAAACACTTTGATAAGAAATATTTTAAAGAACTTTAATATTTTCTTTTGTACCCATACAAAAAAATCACTATTCCTGAACATCACACGATCAGAGCGAAGTGATCTAATATATTGTTCTTTTTTTGTTGGTGCTTCAAATGTGTCGTTTAAAAAATACTTTCTCAAGAAATTGCTACTTTATTTGTATGGAAGGGAATTACCGCCAAAAGTCTATGTATCTTCCTTTTATTCTTATTCTGCCTACTTCTTTATGCTTTGTTATTATTGTAATTATATGTCACTTTATTGATTTCATATTCGTCTTTATTACATTTCACTTTGACTTTTATCCTTCTTCATTTTGTCCTTACTTCTATGTTGCTTTATTCTTGTTAATTCATTTTACTGTCTTAATGATTATCTTTATTACGAACGATAACTCAATAACGCAAACAATGAAGCATATTCAATGAAGACGAATACAAGTTGTCCTAATTTAGTGCCGCATTATAACGCTAGGTGGCAGGGGTGTTCGCTAAGAGTGTTGGTAAAATTAGGTAAGCAAACCCGGGCCGGGGTTATTCGAGTTTTTTTTAGCTTTCTGCCTTACTTTATCAATCGAGCTTAAATTTTCAAATGACTGATGTTTGCTAAAGTTCAGGTATATACCCGATACATGCCATTTCCTCGGAAGTCTCGCTAGATAGTAAGATTTTCCCTGGAAGCTGACTACATAGTGATGCTTCCTTTGGAAGACTAAACAGTGGAACTTCCCCCGGGGAAATTTCAATATATAGCTAGTCTTCCCTGGAAATTTTCGCTATATATAGCAATTCCCCCCCCCTTTATATAGTTATCCATCCCCCAAATAGTTTTTTTTTAATCGTAAAACAATGTTTATATAAACATGTAATGTTATCCGTCCTACATGTATATGAATAAATGTTTGAATAATATCATTTTAATAGTGTTTTATAATTAAATTATTTTACCTTTTAGATAATATAAACATAGATAATCTTCACGAGTACATATGGATAATGACCTCCCCCCCACTTGGATGCAGTAGCCCGCGTAGCACTGTGTTTCAGGCGTCTGCTCTAGAGTCATGAATTTAAGTACAGTAGTAAGGAGTCGATCAATACGTCGTGGGTTCAATTCCCACAATAGAACGTGGAGTTCGGTCTTTTGGATGAGATCTAGACTGTATTATCCGAGGTCCCGTGTCGCAGTAGGTGCTGGCACGAAAAAAGATCCCTCACTGCTCAATGGCTATAAGTGCCGAGTATATAGGACAAATTTGCAGCTCTCCACCGGCAAGAGGTGGCTTCTCCATTTGAGTGAAAAATGGGGAGGTTAGGCACGAAACGTTTTCCTAAACGTAACTTTTTACTACTGGAAAAGTTCAGCGAATGGCTTGTTGCCCCCATCCCTTACACTTTTTGTTGCAGTACTA
>PRKT01000553.1:74712-111398 GCA_003671525.1 Saccostrea glomerata | reverse complement strand
GGGCCGCTATTCCTGTGTGCCCAGAGAAAATAAATATGGAGTTTGGATCAGGCCTTCAGAAGTTCGAACTAAGGTGTATTGAAGAATCTCAAATAACCCGACCCGGGTTTGGTTACCTAGTTTTACCAACACTCGTAGCGAACACCACACCACCTAGCGTTATAATGCGGCACTTAATTTTGACGGTTTGACAACTTTCATTCGTCTTCATTGAATATGCTTCATTGTTTGCGTGATTGAATAAGTTATTTCAGAAACTGTTTAAGTTGAAAAGAAAGTAGAATGAATTAACAAGAATAAAGCAACATAGAAGTAAGGACAAAATGAAGAAGGATAAAAGTCAAAGTGAAATTTAATAAAGACGAATATGAAATCAATAAAGTGACATATAATTACAATAATAACAAAGCATAAAGAAGTAGGCAGAATAAGAATAAAAGGAAGATACATAGACTTTTGGCGGTAATTCCCTTCCATATATTTGACAAGGAAGATGCATTACAAGACATTCAATTTGGTAAACGTAGGTGTATAAATATCTCTCTGACATATCCACATGATTTTCTTTGGTAGAGAGTATGTCTCGGCAAGATTGCAGTTTTGGTTGGGAAAACATCACAAAGAACTTATTCCTTATAATAATGTAAATTTTTGTTATCTACATACTAGTAATCAAATAAATATTAGTACCTTCAGAAGAAAAAAACCATACCTTAATTTCAGCGCGATATATAGACGTGGCCCTTATACTTAATTTGAAAATGAAAAAAATAATTAGCGGTATCCAAGGGTCTTATGTTGATCTCACAGACATCGCTTTTTTTAAGATATGAAGTCCTAAAACTCAGAATCCCATGGGAGAATAGCGGAATGTTCAGTCCCACCAACTATCTCACCTTTCTCCCATGGGAGAAAAAATATCACATGGGATATTTTCTTCCAGTGGGATTTTTTTCTCCCACAAAGAATTCTTTGTAAAATTGGATAAAAACAACGGATATTGACGATGAATCATTTTCTCCAGTACATTGTTAAACGTTGAATACCTTTAGATTATGATGAGTGATTTGTCATCGTTATAATTTATGGGATATATTCCATGTTTAACAATATATGGGAGAAAATGTCTGATTTTCAATATCTGTGGGATCTATCCCATTTGAACAAATTCATGGGGGAAAAACCCAACGGGAGAAAATATCTCATCTGTTATTATATTTTTCCATGGGAGAATGTTTGGATAGTTGGTGGTACTGAAAATCCCACCATTCTTCCATTGGATTCCTAATTTTAGGTAGGGCTGGGTATTGGCCAAAGATTTCGTATTGCGATATTTTTAACTGTATTTGCGATTTGTATTGCAATATTTTCAATGAAAATTACAATAGCATTTTCTGATTTAATTAAATTTAATTTACATGCAGAATGTACATTACTAAGAAAAGTAACAAAAAGGAAAAAAAATCTTGTTGATTTTTTAAAAAAGTTATTCTATGAAATACAACCGTATAAGAGCTTCTGTCTTACTGTTTGGCTTCATTACAAACATTTCTTACATTTATTATATTTATGATGATAAAATTCCTTGATTTGAGCATTTCGCCGATATATCGATATTACAAAAACGTATTGCAATACGTAATTTTTTGTCACTGGATTGCAAAATACCGAAGTGTCGATATTTTTGCCCAATCCTATTTTTTCTTAGAAGAGGAGGTGCGTCTTTTACATGAGACCCATGGATACTGCTAAGAAATCCCACCAAGCGATAAAAAATATTTTGGATATCATAATTGGAAATGGTAGTAAAAATTCTGGACAATGTTGTGTCCGGAGTAAAATGTCGCAGTAGCTGTTAATAGTAGTTTTGTCTAGTATGGTTAGAATACATGTGACGGTGTCTTGGAAAAACAGCAGTTAGAATTTGAATGCCTGTTATACACCCGCAATGTAGCAGAAATTTTCAGAATCACCCCAAAACGATTTTGGACTCAATAAATGAAGTTGGATGATATAGTTAATCTAAATAAATGAAGAATTCAGTATTTCCCCAAACTTTCTTTTACTCGTTTTAATTTAAACGCCATTCGGAACTCTCCAGATTTTCATAGTACAAAAAAGTCATGTATGTATATACACAAAGTGAGAGTTATCCCTGTATTTGTATTGCTACATTGCCAATATATATATATAGGACTGTTTATATAGATTGTTTTCCATTCCATCTTTGTGTTTTCGGAATATTGTAGAATAAATCTTTAGAATTCGCCATTTTTTTGTATTCTTTGTATATTGTAAATTATTCTAGGAATATCATTTGACTTATTGTGCATGGCTTAAAGTTAATCATATATTTATCATCTAGTATAACGTTAAATAAATGTTCTTTATCTTTATTCTTAAAATATAATTCTATAGTCTTGTTTATAAAATATATGAAATAATGATCAATTTTCTTTTTCAAGGACGATTTACTTTGAGAAAATTCAAGCTATGCATGTGTATAAAAAAATCAGGTAGAAAAAGACTGTAACACAAAAATCTGTAACATTCATATTTATTATAATCAAGGTGTTTAATTCCAAATAAGAATTAAGAAACAAATAGGAAGGTACAGAATCTGCATCGAGTCAATAAACCTGGTCTCTAGTGAAAGTCTACATAGCTATCTACCGTAGCAACTCGTTCAACATCTTAAATAGGATATGTAAGGAAACCTGTAAGTTAGCAATGAAATTCCGCTACTCTCCCGCAACTCTTACCAATTATGCATTCACATCTGCTCTTTTAAGAAAAAGTGCCAAGTTCATTCGATTTCGAAGAATGAGGGAAACTAAATGAGATGCGTGTTTACTGATTTCTTGTTCACTTTATGGAGACGTGTTTTACAAACTATATTGCAGTCCTCCGAAAGTGTTTGCGAGGAAGTCTGCAACAAGAATGTTAAGGTCATGACCTTTCCTGTCACTAGCTTTACCGAAAATATCAATCGATAAGAGACTTAGATCATATGGCACATTTTGGGACATGTGGAACTGAAAACTGAACGTTATGGATGTAGTTCAGGCGCTAATATCAGGGTGAATGTATCTCCATGTCAACATCGGAACAGTCGTCTTTTTCTGATACATTTTCTGCTTCACTTTCGGAAGTCCTTTGCACTTTTGGTGGAGAGGGTTCACAATCGTCCTCATCTGCTGACCTTGACAAATCGGGGTCAGTATTATATGATTTTTCTGACACATTATCGTCTTTCATTTCATGTGAAGGCGATTTCAATATCTGAGTCGCAGTAACGTCGTTTTTTAGCTCCTCTAGATCGCGTTTCAACTTTGCTCTGCGATTCTGGAACCAGGTGATCACCTGAGCGTTTGAAAGTCCGAGGTTCTGTGCGATTTCGTCCCTGTCTGCCGGGGTTAGGTACTTCTGATACAGAAATCTCTTCTCTAGCTCGTAAATTTGTTGATTTGTGAACGCTGTTCGGGACTTCCGTCGCTTTTTTGGTGGTTGATGTTTCCCAAATAAAGCTGCTTGTTCTCTCCGTTTTGCCTCTTAAATGAAAAAAATATTAAATTATGACATATTTCTCATCCTAATTTGTATTAAATGACGGGAAATCGTTTGATCCCGGTCTGATTAAATCGAGTGATTTTCACGTTATAGATCAGTGCCAAGTAGGCATGTAGTGTCGAACATAAATAATGTCATAATCAACAACTTGAAGACATGACAAAGCCTAGTAATTATATATTACAAAACCTACATTTTATTTATAATGAAATTATAGAAACCTTAAATGAGATAAGCCCAAATTTGCATGTAACAAAAACTATTCAATTGTAAAAATTTCAAATTCACTCCTATATCATGGCGCTGAAGCGTACCCGGTCTCACCAAAAAGGTGCGCATAAACCACGGGGTGATCTCTTGGTTTCCATCTGATAAGCCAGATTTTTGCTCATATGACTAAAAACAAGATTTGGATTCCATTCACGGAAAGAGGAAGGACATTTTAATTTGTTCATAAATCAGAAGTGTTGAAGTATTTTATTTGAATATAAAATTGTGAACAAAGACCTTGAAAATCTAGGACATTTACGCTTTGTTTGAGAGAGAATTGCTACTCGGAAAGTACCGAGCTTAAAACTTTCTGATCTTACTTGTTTGTGTGTGAGGTCCTAAGATTAAAAAAAAAGTATTTTAAGATATCATAAAAGCGATAATATTTTTATCCAAAAATTTATTAAACGCGACCAAACGTTCAAGCAAGTGTTATTTGCGCATGATAAAAGGACTTGCACTTTTGCCACAGCATTCCATTCTTTTTATATGAAAATCACAAGAAATAAACATGTCAACACTCAGGTATATCATTTGGGATAACATGTGCGTTGATATTGTTTTGTCACCATTAATTACGAAAGTTTATTACTTTATTCAAATTGAATAAAATCTCTTTGTTCTGCTCATAATGCTGTACAAAAATTGCCGAACCGTTAGGAATATATTTCAATTTTAATGATACAAAGGTTATGGCAATGCCCCCAATCGCGCATGTCTTGCATAGGGAATTGAAAATTAACGCACAAGACCATAATCACCCAAAACAAGCTAGCAGGCTACTTATCCAGGAATAGGCTTTCGATATCATTTTCCCCTTATAACGACACAATCTGCCTTCTCTTGACATTGCCTTATGCACAACAAACATATGCAACTAGAAAAACGGATTTTAAGCGGCCATTATTATGCAAAAGATCGGTATGGTGTCAAAGGTCGCTTCGTGCCAGTGGCGGGATTTTAACGAGAACGCGATCTGCTTTCAAAAGTTCACAATTTCTGACATTAGAACGCCAGTTTGATGTCACTATTTATCAGGGCTCTCTTTATGCTGAATTTAAAAGCTTATAAAAAACAAGCCAGGCAAAACATTAAAGCTGGCTTTGAGTTACTTAGTGCAATCTAATTAACCATTGTTGTCATGATACTTTGTATAAAACATGCTCGCTTTACAATTCATTCGGAATTCAATAAGAATGAAAAAAATTACTTATGTATCTATATACATTGAATTATTGTTATTTAGGAACAAGTTCCAAAGTTATAGATATCTGGAAGAAAATCACAAAGTTAACATCAAACAAAAAGAACAATTTGAGACTATTGTCCCAACTTTTTTATTTTAGTTTTTTTTTTAGCAGACATCGATCTTTTTATCACGTCCCTTACATGTACACTTTTTCTATATTTAAAGATAAAAAAAGGTAATTGATTCAGCATCCTTCGAAAAAACTGGATTGGAAAAAATTATACATTTTTAAAATATGAAAATCAATTTCTGTAAAGAATCGGTCCATAAAATCAAAGCGTTTGGGGGGAAACAAAAAGATTTAGGAGAGAAGAGAGATCATGTATTTGTTATTTTTGTCAGAGAGAAAGTCGAGTGTTTTATGTACTATATGTGAATACATAACTATAAATTATAAAAACAATGATTCTAATCAACTGTCGAGAATTTTGATAGAGAATGTCATTTTGTCATTGTGTGCATGCTAAACGGTTTCGTACTTCAAGGAGAAGGGCCATTTTTAATGCAAACCGCATGTCATTTTCATGTAAATGGTGAAAAGTTCCGAGTGCCAGGGGTCAGACTAAAGACCGCTAGGGAAAGATTTCCCTCTTGTGATTGTCATACTAACGACATGTAAATATAACGAGAGATGGCTTTCTAATAATGGAGAAGGGCCTTTTGAGTCACGAGGACCCATTAATTGCAATTAAGTAGCTTTTAAATTATTTCGTAATATTAACAAGCCTTTTTGATTCATGGTAAATGTCAGAATATAAGACAAATGTCCCGCTACTTCTGAAGCAAAATATAACAGTTAGTGGAATTATTTACTTGAAATATCACATAGATATTCGGAATAAAAATGAGACTCCAAAAAATCAGCATGCATTTACCAACAAGTGCATCATAAAAGAGCAACAGAATCATAATTGTTTAATAAATTACATGGAGACAATAAATGCGCAAAATGCTTCTTAAATAAAAAAACAACAACAACATTTCTTTAATGTCTTTTCTAGTTGTAAATTTCATCTTTTAATTAAATGTCGTAATTCATAAAAAAAAAATATCATGTTATAAATAAAATTAATATTATTGAAATTTACCCTGAAAGCAAATTTTAACTGAAAATATTTCTAACACATCGTATGACTAAATTTTTCGTAACATTTCAAACTGGGGGTCGTAACATAAAGGCTACTTAAGTCTAAGACCGTGCTTAAGTAGGACTTAAGTACAGTCTAAAACTTAAGACCGTAACTAGAAGCGTGCTAAGATTTGACAATCTTAGCAAAACTTAGGCGGTCGGAAGAGGTGACTTAAGTATATCTTAACTTTCTTATACATCTATTCAAAACTATTTTACGCTGACGTTCGGGTTTAAAGCATTCCTCTATTCATATTATGCATTAAAGAAAATAATAATTCCTAGATTAAATACTATTATGAGAATTTTTTACGTCGGGGTGGGGGGGTGTTACTGATCAATGATTTCACTACAACTCTCAACACATCGTACATGAAAATGCAAAATTTAATTTGGGGGATACCTCTGTGAAATTAGTGAGACATATCTGGATCGGTATAAACACTAATCCACTAATCATTATAAGTAAATTGAACACGTACAGTAATAGTCTAATTCATGGATCTGTATGTTGACTTTGAAAATATGAGATGAAATAGATTTTTAAACTTAGAAAAATGTTAGTAAGGGGATGATGACCAAAAAAACTAATAAAGAGTGTCTGTGAATTAAAATAAATGTAGAATGACAAGCGCATATTTAGACAGGGTTTCCTAGAGTTCGATCGATTGATCAAGAGACAGAGCTAGGTGGGTGAGAGAGAGAGAGAGAGAGGGGGGGTAAATGAAAAAAAAATGTTCTGAAAGAATTTCTACTCTTGATGTAATTGTAAACAATTATAACTACTCCAATCTTTCCTTGCTGACATGGACTGAGACTTCGGGGGAGGGGGAGGATTCAAACTGTTTTGCACTTTTTTAGAGTCTTAATTTCAAGTAGACAGACGTTCGGTTATTTTGTCATGTCTACGAGAATAACAAAGCAAGTGAACATTTGTCAAAACAAAAGAACAATAAACGGTAACTGAAAACATCACAGCTTCGGGTGATAAACAATAGTCATACATTTACAATGAACCACAGATCACCGTTTTGTGACAGCTCAGTATTTTTTCTTAATCAAAAATGCAGTGTATTTTACAGCAAATTGATTTATATCTTTAATACAAAATCTAATCTTACATAACTAAAACGATAGGTAAAGACGTTAACCTTTATAAATATTTAATTAAAGCGTAACCGAATCATTTTGTAGCAATATATCTGAATTAAATGAAAAAATGTAGGGCGATTCTTAAAAAGTATTTTGAACATAAGTCTGACTTAGCTAAGACCTCCCTAAGTTCGCTTTATGTTACGGTTTAAGACATACTTAAGTAGTACTTAGGCAGGTCCTAAGATTGTGCCTAAAACGTACTTATGACCCTACTTAAGTCAAAAACTTAGCAAGCTTTATGTTACGAGCCCCTGGTGATTAACTCTGATGCAAGCTAATTGGAAAATGTGCAATAAGATCGGAATTGAAAACGCTCTTAATTAAGGTGATTAATTAACGAAGATCGGTGAGTTTCTAATGAAGTGTTTAATGCTTGATGAATTGTTCGATTAACTTAGGAAATATTCGTCACTCGTCAGGTGAGAATGAAAAAGATAAAAAAAAAAATAACTCTCTTGAAAATTTAAAAAAAGAAATACTCGTAAAGTTTTTGGAAATCATCTTTTCTATTTTTTTTTTAATTTCTCATGAAACTACTGACTTCTTGGGTTTATACGAGTATAAACACCATTCAAAGAGAGTTTACGTCACAATAACAATTTTAAAACTGTCTTGATCCTCGTAACACATATTGTTCTAGATTTCTGATGAACACTTTAACTTTTGTCTACCGATTTCTATGTATTAAGACACCTTATTTTTTCCCTCTGCAAAGAAAGAAATGTATAATGATATTCTAAATGCTTGACTCGCGGAGTTCACCGTTTTGTGGGAGGTTCTTTGGCGCGCTGACCGCCGAGTCGCTGCTTGTAACTGGACGTTGTAAATATTTGTGATGGTTTGTCGGTTAGACGAGCTTGATTGACGGAGAACTCGTTTGTTACGGTGATTAGAGTAGATCGACTGTCAATACTGGGCCCTGCCGTAATATGTCACTTTATATCTTCGTAATGACCTACACTTTCAGATATTCACCCCAATGTCAATGTAATGCAAAATCTTATGCACCGTAATATTGTTATATGCAGTTTGTTTACAAAATGCATTACTATTCTAATTTCAAAAAGTATATGAAAAATAAAGGAAACTCATTTAATTAAAATTATGGTAAATAAAAAGACATGAGATTGATTTTAAAATTCTATGCAATTTTATACCAAGTTTTTTTTTTCTGGCATTACAACATCATATTGTACGAATAGACGACAATCAGTTTCTAGAACTAATCAAAATTTGCACATTTTTAAAAAAGAAATATGTTCATAATTTCTACAGAAGCTAAGAAGCTTCAAAACAATAATAAATTTATATAAACAGGGACACGGCTTCTTTGATCTCAAAATGAAACAAGATTTATTGTTTATTTTGCTACTTTGAAATTCATGTTTCTTGTTAAAGTTGTTAAATAACTCCGACGGTTGACAGCTTATTGTGATAAATGTTGACAAGACGGGGGCTACATCCAAACTGCATTACAGGTTTAAATTAAAAAACATAAAAAAAATATACCTTCTTATTAAAATATGAATTTATTAAATAGTTTCTAAAGAGAATTAAAAAAAAGAAATCCTTCAATTTGAATTAGACAGAATACTGGAACTTTATGTATTAGAGATTGAGAATTGTTCTTTGCAATTTTCATAAAATATAAAGATATAAATAATATACATATAAATCATCAGGTGCAGGGGATAAAGGGGAAAAGTCATTTAAATCTCCAGTTTCTTCTGGTTACATTTGCATTTAATATTGCTGAGAAACTTTCTAATCATAATTGTCTGATTTAATTTGCCAGAAAAATGAAAAATACCAATCACAGACGAAAAACAAATAAAACCCGCAGGAAGCAATAGACGATCTAAAGTAAGATATCCCGGTTTTGTCATGTTTTACGATTTTTACACGGGTTAAACAGATCCTCTAGTTAGCTGGGTGTCAGAAGTTGCGCCGACCTTTCAGATAAGGCAGTCATAGTTATGTCAGCCATAGGGCCGTACAAACAGCGATGTTGATAGTCCGCGGGCCAAAAATAGCAAATAATCTTTATATCTCCATATCTTTGTCATCTTTTTGAAAATTTAAAGAAATATGAATTTTTGGACATATTGAGAGAGAGAGAGAGAGAGAGAGAGAGAGCGAGAGAGAGAGAGAGAGAGAAATGATCTTGGGTTATAAGGAAGAGAGAAAGCCTCGACTTCAATTGAAATAATTACTATTCTCTGAGGAATCACATTCCCCCAATCACCATTTCACTGTCGGATCCCGCAGGTAATTAAAAGAGGCAAAGGGGGCGCTTCTGTCCCAACAAGACACAGGATTTAATGGTTCTGTCATTCATCCCCCCTAAAAACCTCCTCAACGTGCCCTTCACAGCGGTATGTAAACCGTTCAATTCAAGAATGCCCTGACATTGATCATCCCTACAGTAATTAATGTTCAATCTTAATGAAGCTTTTGAGGGGCGATAACTGCAAATTAAACAAATCTAATCCAAGGAGAGTTAAGCCTCATAAGAAGTTCGTATAGATTTTGGCATTGCCATGGGTGAGGTGTTTCTTAGAATGTAATCAAAGTGGCTAATTAATGTCAGTAATTGATGACTACACGATCAACTGAATCAGATAAAAATCTACAATCTCTTCTGATTGAGATGTCTTTAGGAAACCTTGCAAACTAAGTCTTGTTAGGGGGTTGACATACGAATTGTATGAAAGAAAGAAATATATATTAATGGAACTTGTTAAAATACGTTTTTCTCTTTGATTTTAACTGATTTTCTTGTCTATTTAAGATTTTACCTGTGTGATTTAGACACAAACTACATAACTGTAAATCAGACATTCTCCCATCCGAGTAGGACTTTTAAGAGGGTAGATCTACCGCGATTTGATCACACAAGTTGCGATGTAGGGAGTAAAATCGTAAATCTTCGATTAAAATCCCCATATGAATGTGATGGAATCTTAAAATCATTAATAAAGTGGAGTCATGAAGCGAAAGATCAAATAACCTTCACCAAAATTGCCATACACTTCTATTCCTACCCTCAAAAGTGTCTGATAAAATCACCCGTTTAAGACCAATTCCTCTCCCCGTTAAGACGCATTCATTTTCTCTAACCATCTCCTATTGCGCTCCACGTTGTTGAAATGATCTACGATTTGCCAAACTCTTTCTTATTATGGATTTCTTTCAATTACAGGTTTTGAGATCATTTCTAAATAATATATGTATGATAATAAAGAGGCTGGTCTCGTTTGGAGCGAGAGTAAGCCGATCAGGTGTCGGTTTGAGGGGTTAATTACGTACGGAAAATGAAAAAGAAACATCAGAGTTCCGGGAACATGTATCGTCTTCAAAGGGAACAGTGTATGTAATTTTACGGATGTGCATTAACGATTTTAACACAGAGGCACCAGACGGAAAAACCTATGTTGCAGCATTTGACTAGCCTGCCTCATCAGTCGCCAACAGAATGTTTTGGGAGGATAAATTGTTTGATTGGTTAGGAATTGGCGTAAAACTTTCTATGCACCCTATTTTCAAAGTTAACTTCGACCGAATTAGAATACAGGGATTAAATTATTTTCTGTTGGCCTTTGTTATGCTAAGAAAAAAAAGTTGATGGAAATCTAGTGATTTCAATTTATTGCTCAGTTTATAAGAACCTGGTCTTTCATTTAGCTTGTCCCGGGTTGTGCATTCGGTAAGCAGAGCGCGGCGGGGACATAAAACAGCTTCCTGTATTAAAATGTAGCATAGAGTCATAAAACCGGGTATATGTTTCGTTAATTGGGCTATTTATTCATCGTAAAAAGACAGAGTGTTGGTATATTAAATGTATAAAGTATCGCAGTGACAGCAACATGAATATTATTACCCCAAGATTTCAACGGGTAGCTCTTTGTGTTTCGTGACGTCACAAAGCGTTTCGAAGATCCAGATGAAATGACGACTAGAGGTTCTCGACATTAAAGAGAGCAACAATCATACTTTTACGATCTTCTTCCTTTCAATTTTGAGCTCTAAAATGTATATCTATGATCACAAAAATTTTATGTACGTTTGATAACGAGAGAAGTTTCTGCTTAGACTGCCGCTGAGGCTTGCGATATCATGTCGTTTGTTGAACATAAAAACTTGTCTGCGAAACCAACACTAAAACGCTTTATTAGAAAATAAAAATCTGGAGAAGTAAAACAAACCTGCCCTACCGGCTGAAAGCATTCGTGTTACAGAGTAAAGTTAAAGAAATGTTAATTAGTCTTGTTATGTACTAAAAGAAAATAATGAAAAAGGCCAAATTTAAACACTATATTATCATAGGACTGAGCTAAAATGGGCTTGAATAAAAATAGATCCGTCATTTATTGATAACATGACTGAAATCATAATTTCGCATTGGCAATCAAATTGAATGAACAGTTACTAACAAATATTGAATTGCATATTTCTACTTTTTTTTTAAATAAAAGTTTTTTTTATAAAGGGAAATATTAGATAAACCTGATCTTCGTTACAGTTATTATGGAGTTATCTGTTTTGGTATGATGTTCGTTCTTTTGATTTTCAGAAACAATGTACTTCAAAGCAACTGAATTCCTATTTCCACCACCAATTTGCCAACACACAGTAAGTAAAACAATAGTTGTATTTAATAGCATATCGCAGTTGTGACGCGCGAATACAGGCGATGATGGCAGAAGCGCCAGAGTTTGCAATCAATGGACATTCTACCATAAACACCGGCGGAAGACGCGGGCGTTGAAAACCTTTTTACAGCATTTCAGAAAGAACATCTACAATATATTCCGAGTAACAGTCCTATACCGGGCATAGATCAATTGCAACTAGGTGTAAATCTGAACAAAATGTAGGTGTTTAATTTTATCAATAATTTAATAAAATTATTTTATTTTAATGTTTACAATTGTATAAAATTATATCAAAAGTAAGAATTTCTTATTTTTTGAACATCAAATATTATGTTTTAATGCATTATAGTAAAATAATAATAATATTTTTTAGTTGATGTAATCTTGTTAATCACCTACCCGAAATCTGTGCATTTTTACAAGGGGATGCATTCATGAGATATTGACGGCAAGCAGTTATTAATTTAAAATCCAACCTGCCAAAATTACACGTGTGGGTTTTATGATTCGAAGAGCGTTGTCTGGATAATTAATTTTATACAATCTCATTATCCTACATAAATATTTATTATTCTTCAACCCCCCGTCAACTGCTACAAAAATTCTTTTTGATTGATTTTAATGTGACAAGTCACATAATTCATAAATTATGAAGAAAAAATATTAACACGTGAAGCGCATTGCAAGCTTTTTTTTCAATTAGCGCACTAAAATGTGAATGAAAGAAAATAAATCTTTTGTCTGTTTATTACATTTTGATTGTTTTTATGTAATACGATGCTGTTGTCTCGAATTATGTGATGTTTAAGGTAAATTATAAGAAAAAAAACACAAAAAAGTATTTGCTGGAGAGACTAGAAGAAAGGGGTCAATTTCTGAAAAATTAATTTTCGTAAATTTCATACGGCGACGTTAGCTTGGCAATCTTAACATGCATTTTCACTTTTGATGTGCGAGTCTGAGACACAAATTAGCTATTCAAGTCATTTTATTGTTTTTCTTTTTCCACTAATTGCTCTAAAAGTGCATTATCACAGAACGACCAAGAAACTAGGAACACAAAAATTTAATAAATAATATATAAATATCTAATGTCCCTTTTAAATCCAGGAATAAATCTGGTTTTCTCTGTGTCTAACAACACAATCATCCAATGCTGGGAGGAATAAATACCTCCTCGTGATCAATCTAATTAACCATTTTCTCTTAATCTCAGAGAGAATCCCAAAGACAAAGAAATCAACCATTTTTCACTAAATCCCAAAACACGGGATGGCCTAATTAGCGATCAAGATCTGTTACTTTGGGGGCTCAATTAAAGAATGAAGTGCTCAATTTTTAATTTTTCATCATCAGATACATCCTAGCAGTGTCTGGACTGGTCATAGAGCCTTCAGATCAAATCTTGTGGTTTCAGATGCGGTCTCGATCCGATTTCTTTATCGTCTCCCCCTGAATAATTAATTTGACACCATTTGCGGACTGATTCCAAATAATTCTTTTTGCTACTTGATCTTTTTCTATCATAGAACAATTCTTTTTTTGCGTCTACAGTAAGAATTACAAAAAGATGGTATTTTCTTATTCTTGTATCCGAAATTATGAATACATTTTAGTTGTTGACTGAATGGTAAATTCAAAGAACATTTCAATCATACCAATTATTTTAATTAACTTAGGAAATTATATTTACATGATTGACAATGTTGCAAAACATCATATTTCAAATGTAAACATTTTAAACATTATTATTTAAAAAATCTAAATGTCTAACAAAAAATCAATTACGCAACAACTCAATCCCCCTAAGTATTAATATATATATATGATTAAGATTTGGTTTACCAATTTAATAAATATTACAAAATTTAATATCATGATTGATGGGAAAGAACCGTTCAGTTGGTTTATATCGTTAAGTCAAATTTTGCACCCACTGCACCAAAATGTTGACTAATCGACCTGATTTTATATACGTACTGAGAACCTTTAAATTGGATATAAAAATCCATATTGAAATGGAGGGAAAAAAATAATTTTCTTAATAATAATAAAAAAAGGAATCTTTAAAAATTTCGAATTAATGAACGGGATTTCTGTAGAGAAATATGAAACACCAAACTCTTCATTTTTTTCTTTTGGCAAATATATAATATGATATACTATAAAGCATGGTTATTCGATAATATTAAAGCTAAACTTAATTTCTTCTGACCCATTTTCTCCGGAAATAAGTATTTTACATATGAATATTAAATGACATATCAGCCTTTTCTTTTTTCAACGGTGATCCAATAACCTTTGTCGTTTGCATACTTGATTGTGCGATATTTATGTGTTTTCTCCTAGTTATTGTGGGGAATAATATTGGGAACTTTTAACTATATACACTTATAAACAATATTATCCCTATAAAAAAAAATAATATTGATAGCTATAAATTATCAGAATTTTTCTTTCCGTGTTATTTTCCAAGATTTGTACTGCATAAGATTAAAAGTATTTTAATAATAATATTTGATGCATGAGTAATGCAGATTTGTTTTAGGTTCGAATATGTCAACTCAACACAACATCTCGAATTCTACAATGTTGTTTATTTTCTTATTTGGCAAAAAAGGCATAATAAATTTAAAAAGAAATGTCTACTTCAAAATTCTAGTTGTGTATGTTTCAGAAAAACTGACCAAGTGATGGGTTAAAGAAGAGCTCGGGTCAGTTTGATGGGACGATAATTGTAGTGACATGCTCAGTAATGGCCCTTCTCACCAATGTCTAAATCTCATTTGTAATGATACAAGCAGAAGTGGGGCCGGTTTTACGCCTAATTGAGTTTTTTCTGATCTTGACTGACCAACACCCAGCTGAGAACCACATTTTTAACTTCTCCTTAGATTTACCATTAAACATCATGTTACAAGAATTTCTTCTCAAAGGAGAAAACTTCCAAACACCGAGACATTATTTCTTTGTGTGTCTTTTTCACTTTCATAAATCATTTTCTCGCCAATTTAAGCTTCTTTGATACGGTTGTAAAGATAGGATAAACTGATTATGTAGGACAACTCTTTAAATGAACTGGCCCTTGGCTCTTTTCAAAAGCAATTGATACATGCAAGGATTCCTTGTCTGTTACGCAATAACATATTAACAACACCTTTACTTCAAATAATTGAAATATTTGCCGATGAAAATGTTTAGATTTACAACATTTACAGATTTAATTTTGAGTCATAAAAAAATTTAATTTCTAGACCTAGACTGTCATCAAAAATACAAGACCGACAAAATAATGCACACTATAAATGTAAAGATTGCTTATGGATAATTCTTGATAATCCTTGTTAATCTTCGGAAAAAAGATACTTCTTTGAAGATAAAGTTTTATTACTTTATGCTTGAATGTTGCATAGAAAAATCATACCAATATCATATAATTTTATAATCCTATTTTATGAATCGTTACCAAGAAGACATGTTTAAGAAATATTATAATATATTACTATTTTTCTTGTAATTTCGCAGAAATATTTATAATTATACTTGAGGTTGAGTTGATATTATATAATTTATATTTGATATTTTTTTAAACATATGGTTTGCCAAATTCCATCATATTAGTACGAACATTAATGTTCATTTTGTCCCTTGACTGTTCTTTTGCTAAAATAGAGTCAAAATGTTTAATTTTAGAATCAATTGAGCTAAATGTATTTTATTTAATCACTTCATGAATAAAATACCATATTTATATTATATTCAACACTGGTTTTTTGTTTTAGCATTTTTTCCCAAAGATGTTCCTTTGCAACCAAATGTATTGGAACATATGAACTGATAAAATATTTGTTTGAATTAATTATATATTAAAAATTATTCTCCGCATTTTTCGCTTAATTTCATCATTTTGTTGTGGAAATAAATTGAAAAACGAAAACATTGGGCTTTTCTCTTTGTACAAACAATATTCAGCATCTAAAACAGTTGCAAAATCTTTCGTGAAAAGAATCTTTTTCCAAAATATCGAAAAGTGACACACGATAATTCACAAAGACGCAATATAACCCC
Organism: Saccostrea glomerata; assembly: GCA_003671525.1. NCBI lineage: Eukaryota > Metazoa > Mollusca > Bivalvia > Ostreida > Ostreidae > Saccostrea > Saccostrea glomerata. The sequence goes on along the minus strand of PRKT01000553.1, from coordinate 95,302 downwards.
TGATCATTTCAAAAGAGGAATTCTTTTTTTTTTTTTGGACAAAAGACGAGGTAATCCTGAAGACAATGGATGGATACATACCTGCCGATTCTGCAGTTTCTAAACCCTCAAAAGTTTTGTTGGCCATCTTCATCAGGGCGTCCAGGGGGGAGTCGTTCTGTATAAGGGGTAGGGAGGGTTCATCGTCCTCTACATTGATCTCTTCCTCGTCTGAGGAACACTCGCTGTCCCTCCCCGGACTACACCTCGAGTCCCAGGGTCTCACTATGCTCCTCACATTGTTGTTGTTCAGGTTTCTCTGAACTTGTCGCCGATTGGCATTGTTATTATTTCCTCCAAGAATATCAGAAATACTAAATGAGGTAAAGGGCTTGTTAGGATTCCTTGGGGGTCCTACTTGCACCATGGCCAGCTTCCGTAGAGCCTCATACTGGTCCCGGATGCTTTCCGCTGAATCCACGCGTCGAGGTGCGGACATGTTTTTCATTTGATTTCTTTTTTAATGTTTTTCTTTATGCACAATTTTTTTCGGTCTCTTTTGAATCTCTGTTCCTTTCAAATGAATCGTTAATTGCACACATTAATTAATCTGCATTGGTTGTCAGTGACTCTTCATTTCGTTTAATAAGGTGAGATTTGTATACTGTTCACCTAATGGTAATAGGTTCTGCCCAAGTCGAGGCTCACGCGCTGACGAGCGTTTGATTGACAGGCCGCTAGAGCGTGTCGTCTGCTGATCCTACACCCAAAAGGTAAATTATACCACTCAGAGGCGTGAAAACATCATACACCGTGTCAGTACAACAAACATCTTCAGGCCATTACAATAGTTATAACATGGTTTAATTAAGAAGTTTTTGATAATGAAATAGAAACGTTCCTGAAATGTACAAAAAAATCCTAAAACCTTATTTTCACAATAAAAAATCCTATAGAGTCATAAATGCAGAACGGAGTACATTCCTGACAAATTTATACAACATACCTTAACCGTAAAGAATATTTTTGGAGAAATAAGAAAATAAGTTGATAAATCTGAGATTTATAGTAACCAAGCCAGACAATAATGGAGAAGAGAAGAGGGAGGAGATCAGAAAGCGACGACCAATCTGTTGTGAGGATTCCAGAAGCAGCCTTCCCACCGCCACCTCAGATCTAGTTGTCTAATTGCAGTTTTCTAAGTCCGCCGATACAGAGGCAATTAAATTAGAGAATGTTTTGGACTTTTTCAATGATCAGTTACATTTAAACGATGAAATTAATGAGCAGCTAGTGAAGATTTTATGACATTGCTATATGCGTTATCATTGACACAAGTTGAAATTTATCACAAATTTATAACAGTATTGCAATCTGTTCACAAAATTCTACTAGCAGCCTTTGTTGTAGCAATTTGTTCCAATTCAAAAGGTTTCTACTAAAATATAATCGGATTTTCATATCTGTGTCTTAGTTTCAGTTCTTTGAAATATTTTCTAAAAAAGAAAAAGTCTCGTATTTTAAAATATTGCGGGTAGGAGTAGTCGAATTAGAACCTTCATTTGTATGCAAATTTCATAAAACTCAATGCTGACCCTTTGTTACGTAACGAAGGTACCGTAACTGAACCAAACAATTAGCCATAAAAAACATGGCTACCCGTTGCCAAAGTCTATTTTGCATTGGATTTTCAAATTTTTCGAATACATAGTATGTTTAGCTCTTCTGAATTCAATACGGAACTTTTAGAAATTATTGGTGAGTAATATATATTTACTTTTTATCACAGTTCTTTGAATAATATTTGTCCCTGCTTTCAGATCTTAGTAAACTTGCTTGACAAACCGGAAGTGTAGAAAAAAAAATATTGAAGATAAATAAATTTAAATAATACAAAAGACGTCATTTCTGAAGTGATTAAGAATTAAAGAAAAATTCTGTATACATTTTTTAAAAATTATTATAATCCTGAAAGCAAGTAAGAATAAGGACTTCTCTTTAAAAAAAATCCTTGATGATTTTGAAACCAAAGAAGCCTCAAGACTTCAGACTGATACTTAAAAGAGTTTATTAAACTTAAACTGAAATGTTGATGTTTATGACTAGACAAGAAAACTTATTTTCTTTTCGTCTTCTTTTTAATTCCATGTCTTGACACAAATATATTCCTCATAAAAGTAGTCGAAGGGAATATTGATGCCGGTCTAAAACGACATAATTAAGGGTTATAGGCTCGCCTAGTTTATCACCTTGCCGCTTCCCTCAAATTATAACTCTAATAAGCATCAATAATATCAAAAGAAATTTTTACAAAGTCATTGAAGCTGAGGAATTTTCCTATCTTTTGACATTATCCGATTAAGAATTGCTTCACGGCCACCTTCACAAAATATTTTCTCACTAACTTCAAAGTTCTTCTCCGTATTTACCTTCTATCTTCTCCAAATCAAACTCAGTCTATTACAAGGACCATTTCTACTCTGCTTGTAATTTTTCAATTCTTGAAATATTTTCAAAATTTCTAAAATTCTCAGTTTATTGAGAAATTTATCCTATGTCTCGAGTGAGATAATATTATTAAATTTAAAATAACCCGAATGAATTTTTTTCCTAAATATTTTCACACTGCATAAAAGCTTAAAATATAGAACAAGAAAGATCTTTTGGAGAATATAAAAAGAGGCAACTTTGAAAATAAATCAGAAATCAAATTATATTCAACAATGAAAAAGTAGGAAACAACTTTCAGAGGATTTATTATTTTTGTTCCAATTCGTACGCAAACAATTTTCTGAGAAATATGATAAAAAATAACAATGCATTTGTAAATGGAAAATTAATTGATTTTTGACCTTATTCGACAAAATAATTCCCTCATCATTGGCTGCTGAAACATGATTTTCTGAGCAAACAAGACGGTGCACATCATTTTATGTTCCAGTCTCGAAAACTGAAAATTTTTCTTACAAAATGAGAAGCCGCTAGTAACGAGTCAGAAATGTAATTTGTCGTTATTACCAGAACTGAGACAGCACTATCAGTGTTGTTCTGTGAAGGGACTTTATTGTTTGATTGGTTAGGAATTGGCGTAAAACTTTCTATGCACCCTATTTTCAAAGTTAACTTCGACCGAATTAGAATACAGGGATTAAATTATTTTCTGTTGGCCTTTGTTATGCTAAGAAAAAAAAGTTGATGGAAATCTAGTGATTTCAATTTATTGCTCAGTTTATAAGAACCTGGTCTTTCATTTAGCTTGTCCCGGGTTGTGCATTCGGTAAGCAGAGCGCGGCGGGGACATAAAACAGCTTCCTGTATTAAAATGTAGCATAGAGTCATAAAACCGGGTATATGTTTCGTTAATTGGGCTATTTATTCATCGTAAAAAGACAGAGTGTTGGTATATTAAATGTATAAAGTATCGCAGTGACAGCAACATGAATATTATTACCCCAAGATTTCAACGGGTAGCTCTTTGTGTTTCGTGACGTCACAAAGCGTTTCGAAGATCCAGATGAAATGACGACTAGAGGTTCTCGACATTAAAGAGAGCAACAATCATACTTTTACGATCTTCTTCCTTTCAATTTTGAGCTCTAAAATGTATATCTATGATCACAAAAATTTTATGTACGTTTGATAACGAGAGAAGTTTCTGCTTAGACTGCCGCTGAGGCTTGCGATATCATGTCGTTTGTTGAACATAAAAACTTGTCTGCGAAACCAACACTAAAACGCTTTATTAGAAAATAAAAATCTGGAGAAGTAAAACAAACCTGCCCTACCGGCTGAAAGCATTCGTGTTACAGAGTAAAGTTAAAGAAATGTTAATTAGTCTTGTTATGTACTAAAAGAAAATAATGAAAAAGGCCAAATTTAAACACTATATTATCATAGGACTGAGCTAAAATGGGCTTGAATAAAAATAGATCCGTCATTTATTGATAACATGACTGAAATCATAATTTCGCATTGGCAATCAAATTGAATGAACAGTTACTAACAAATATTGAATTGCATATTTCTACTTTTTTTTTAAATAAAAGTTTTTTTTATAAAGGGAAATATTAGATAAACCTGATCTTCGTTACAGTTATTATGGAGTTATCTGTTTTGGTATGATGTTCGTTCTTTTGATTTTCAGAAACAATGTACTTCAAAGCAACTGAATTCCTATTTCCACCACCAATTTGCCAACACACAGTAAGTAAAACAATAGTTGTATTTAATAGCATATCGCAGTTGTGACGCGCGAATACAGGCGATGATGGCAGAAGCGCCAGAGTTTGCAATCAATGGACATTCTACCATAAACACCGGCGGAAGACGCGGGCGTTGAAAACCTTTTTACAGCATTTCAGAAAGAACATCTACAATATATTCCGAGTAACAGTCCTATACCGGGCATAGATCAATTGCAACTAGGTGTAAATCTGAACAAAATGTAGGTGTTTAATTTTATCAATAATTTAATAAAATTATTTTATTTTAATGTTTACAATTGTATAAAATTATATCAAAAGTAAGAATTTCTTATTTTTTGAACATCAAATATTATGTTTTAATGCATTATAGTAAAATAATAATAATATTTTTTAGTTGATGTAATCTTGTTAATCACCTACCCGAAATCTGTGCATTTTTACAAGGGGATGCATTCATGAGATATTGACGGCAAGCAGTTATTAATTTAAAATCCAACCTGCCAAAATTACACGTGTGGGTTTTATGATTCGAAGAGCGTTGTCTGGATAATTAATTTTATACAATCTCATTATCCTACATAAATATTTATTATTCTTCAACCCCCCGTCAACTGCTACAAAAATTCTTTTTGATTGATTTTAATGTGACAAGTCACATATTTCATAAATTATGAAGAAAAAATATTAACACGTGAAGCGCATTGCAAGCTTTTTTTTCAATTAGCGCACTAAAATGTGAATGAAAGAAAATAAATCTTAGAAATGAAATTATTGTTCTGATAATTGTTCATTGTTTATAATACATTGAGATTGAACGCTTGAAATGCAGCAGTACTTTAAGGATGAATCAAGAAAGAACTATATTAAATCATTTTTATTTAAATAACAAATACATTTGCATACACTGTAGCAAAACATAAAAAATGGGATTGTAAATTAAGTAAAGGAATATATCTTTAAGAAAGTTGTCATGAACCGTCTTTTTTGTGCAGACCACATTAAATTTTGCTAATGCGTAGATGTAGCTATTCAAGTTTTATATTATTGTCAGAAAGATGGGCAAATATTTTATGGATTTGAAGTATATTGAATATTGTTTAGAGAACTTAAAAAAATTCACTTATCCTATTCAAAAAAAAACAAAAAAACAAAAAAAAACAAACAAAAAACAACAAACAAACAACACTTTACTGTATCTTTTTCCTTGCCTTCCCCAATCATTAAAACCACAAACTTTTAATGGTGGCAAGAAAATTTCATATTTGGAGTAAATATAAGAAACAAAATGTGAAGCACTCGGCAGAATCTCAAACAACAATGATTATAATTAGCGATCTTTCTACATTAATATTTGTTTTGATTGATATTTAAAGCCGTTCTGGAGAATTTTTCATTCAGATGTATGGAAACGTTCATGTTTTTGTTACGTTGAGTTTTAGAACGTCAAAAGCTTTTATGGCGGTTTTTAAATGACCCCTTTTCTACAACATCTATAAGAGAAATTCGTTTCTTGAAATTTTAATTTTCCCATAGGAATCTTTAATGGAAGATTTAAAGCTCACCCAGTTTCTTTGATCTAAGATTTCAGTCCTTCTTTTAAGGAACCCTCCCCCCATAAAAAGTCCAAAAGATTGAGATTTAGCTAATGTAAGAGCAAACCTTTTCCTGGGGATGTTGCCTTATGAGAATTGTACGTTGATTACTTCATACCATGTTTCAGGTTTACAAATACACAATAAATGCTTGCATTTTCAGAATAAATCATCTGAAATTTATTTTATCAGATCGAATACCATCTCGAATTTCCATTTTATCAAGCAATACCTCGTCGTCTTCTAGTCTTTTGGATTGTTTTTTTTTTTAATTTTTCTATGCTCTTCTGTTATCTAAAATTATCCTAGAAAGCTTCTTTTTAAGAACAAATAGTTTCCATCAATTTTGAATGAAGTTTGGTGATATGTATTGAAATAAAACTTTGCAATTCAGCAATATGTTGATAAGTTATATCAATTTCGAAATACATTCTTTATGTCACAATTAAACATTATAATGACATGATTTCCTTGACTTTTTCATTTAGAAAAAAATGCGGAATTTAATGTTTAAATGATATATTGTTTAGCAAATACATCTTAGCACTAAGTTGTATTTTTGCTGACTTGTTCTATACTCATTATAAAGTCTTTGTTATTATAATAAATTGACCACTGAATCTTCTGTCTCCTTGTCTAAATGTACGCCATTGAGTTAATAACTTTTCAGTATACACATGTAGGGTATAAAAAATTATAAATTATCTCTCTGTCCCAAAATTCTTAAAAATAATTAACATATTTGCAAAAAATAAATCTAAGAAATGCAATAAATTTTTTAATTTTGATTTAAAGCTTACAGGAATTGCCTTTCTTTTCATTAAAAGTGATGTGTTTTGTAATAGAGTTGCATTCAATTTGCATTTTTTCTATGCAAAATCCAAAATTAACTCATCAAAGTCGCGCCTGCTAGAAGTTAATTTGAGAATTGATTGATATTAGTCCACTACATTTTTTTTATCTTTTATCTCAAGGTCACCAGGATATATCGTATCGACGTAGGAATGGAAATTATCTTTATTTATTGACAATACATCGTCGATATATCTAAATGTCTAAATGATATGTATGAACATGTAATATCTTGCCTTTTAAAAATAATATGGTACATGTATTTAAGTTCTGGAGAATAAATATGACAATATGAGATAGATTCATAGTAGGCCTAAATTTACTTTGATTCATGTAAGTAAAATCTTTCATCTACTTAAGTAAAACGGTTTATTGTTAATGAGACTTGGTTGACTATATTAAAATATAATGAACTATAGTAAACTATCGTTAAATGTAGTATCTTTTTTTTCGGAAATGTGACAAATATGTTTTGATTTGGTAATAACAAGAGTCAAACATAACTTGAGTCGTACTCTTACCTATGAAGAGCTGAAGAAACCATAGTAAAAGGTTCTACTAAAAATAGATGTAGGGGCAATTAAAAAACTTTACTTTTTTCCAGCCATCTAGTTTAGATGCTTAAAAAATGTGTTATTTATCTTAGCAAAATTACATAACAAAATCCATTAGCAAAATAATTTTATCTGGCTTAGAGTACTTTGAGTGTAAATTAAGCTGTTTAAACAATATTCCATCTTTCATTATCTATTTAACTCTTAACAGAGAGACGGTGCCTGTGGCCATTTCCAAAATAGACAATTCTTGGATATGACTCAATCGAAATGTAGTGAAATGAAAAAAAATTAAAACAGCGATCAAGACTGATAAAACGAAACATGAAGACCTCAAAACTGCGTTAAACCAATAATAACTGATTTTACTATACGCTCTATTTTTATAGTATATTTCCACCTCATGCTATTATTTGTTTGTAGTCATAAAATTTCTTTGGGGAAACTGTACATGTATCTGTAAAGTTTATAATTTTATGTAGGCACGTGATATGGTGCCTCCTTAACAGTGGAATTGAAACAGTATTTATTTTTCCTTGAGTGGTTACAGATCGGGGACTTTACCAGACGGAGAGCAAAGACGTCCAGAATCCACTCTGGACCCCATGCCGACATCAAGCCTATCTTGTACAATAAAAAACATTGGATTGCTTAAACATGGGACCAGATCTATCAAAGTTTCAGTCTTGCCATCACTTAAAACGGCTACATTCATTTTCCAGTTGCGAAAACATACACAAGTTGTCTTCCAGATAATTGAAACCGACAACCCTCATGGTGTACAAGCATTCTTTTATTCTAAGTATTACCCATTTATCATAAATATTTTAAGTGTCTGAGAGCTCTTGGATGCTGGGGAAAGTTAACTATAATAAGTTAGGATCGAGAAAATTAAGTTTAGTTTATAGCTGATTCTTCTATGGGAAAATGAGGAACAATGAGAAGGTATTTTTGAAGAAGCGTTGTCAATGGGAATTATCGGCTTGCGTAATTAAGGCCCTCATGGGAAAACAAATACTTTGCTATTCACATCTTAATTTCTCTAAAATCTGTAATTTTTAAAAGAATGTTGTAAATTTTAAAGAGTTTGTAATTATATTCTTTCTTGAAATATGATTTTAAAGACATGCTTTACAATCTCATTATCCTACATAAATATTTATTATTCTTCAACCCCCCGTCAACTGCTACAAAAATTCTTTTTGATTGATTTTAATGTGACAAGTCACATAATTCATAAATTATGAAGAAAAAATATTAACACGTGAAGCGCATTGCAAGCTTTTTTTTCAATTAGCGCACTAAAATGTGAATGAAAGAAAATAAATCTTTTGTCTGTTTATTACATTTTGATTGTTTTTATGTAATACGATGCTGTTGTCTCGAATTATGTGATGTTTAAGGTAAATTATAAGAAAAAAAACACAAAAAAGTATTTGCTGGAGAGACTAGAAGAAAGGGGTCAATTTCTGAAAAATTAATTTTCGTAAATTTCATACGGCGACGTTAGCTTGGCAATCTTAACATGCATTTTCACTTTTGATGTGCGAGTCTGAGACACAAATTAGCTATTCAAGTCATTTTATTGTTTTTCTTTTTCCACTAATTGCTCTAAAAGTGCATTATCACAGAACGACCAAGAAACTAGGAACACAAAAATTTAATAAATAATATATAAATATCTAATGTCCCTTTTAAATCCAGGAATAAATCTGGTTTTCTCTGTGTCTAACAACACAATCATCCAATGCTGGGAGGAATAAATACCTCCTCGTGATCAATCTAATTAACCATTTTCTCTTAATCTCAGAGAGAATCCCAAAGACAAAGAAATCAACCATTTTTCACTAAATCCCAAAACACGGGATGGCCTAATTAGCGATCAAGATCTGTTACTTTGGGGGCTCAATTAAAGAATGAAGTGCTCAATTTTTAATTTTTCATCATCAGATACATCCTAGCAGTGTCTGGACTGGTCATAGAGCCTTCAGATCAAATCTTGTGGTTTCAGATGCGGTCTCGATCCGATTTCTTTATCGTCTCCCCCTGAATAATTAATTTGACACCATTTGCGGACTGATTCCAAATAATTCTTTTTGCTACTTGATCTTTTTCTATCATAGAACAATTCTTTTTTTGCGTCTACAGTAAGAATTACAAAAAGATGGTATTTTCTTATTCTTGTATCCGAAATTATGAATACATTTTAGTTGTTGACTGAATGGTAAATTCAAAGAACATTTCAATCATACCAATTATTTTAATTAACTTAGGAAATTATATTTACATGATTGACAATGTTGCAAAACATCATATTTCAAATGTAAACATTTTAAACATTATTATTTAAAAAATCTAAATGTCTAACAAAAAATCAATTACGCAACAACTCAATCCCCCTAAGTATTAAGATATATCTATGATTAAGATTTGGTTTACCAATTTAATAAATATTACAAAATTTAATATCATGATTGATGGGAAAGAACCGTTCAGTTGGTTTATATCGTTAAGTCAAATTTTGCACCCACTGCACCAAAATGTTGACTAATCGACCTGATTTTATATACGTACTGAGAACCTTTAAATTGGATATAAAAATCCATATTGAAATGGAGGAAAAAAAATAATTTTCTTAATAATAATAAAAAAAGGAATCTTTAAAAATTTCGAATTAATGAACGGGATTTCTGTAGAGAAATATGAAACACCAAACTCTTCATTTTTTTCTTTTGGCAAATATATAATATGATATACTATAAAGCATGATTATTCGATAATATTAAAGCTAAACTTAATTTCTTCTGACCCATTTTCTCCGGAAATAAGTATTTTACATATGAATATTAAATGACATATCAGCCTTTTCTTTTTTCAACGGTGATCCAATAACCTTTGTCGTTTGCATACTTGATTGTGCGATATTTGTGTGTTTTCTCCTAGTTATTGTGGGGAATAATATTGGGAACTTTTAACTATATACACTTATAAACAATATTATCCCTATAAAAAAAAATAATATTGAAAGCTATAAATTATCAGAATTTTTCTTTCCGTGTTATTTTCCAAGATTTGTACTGCATAAGATTAAAAGTATTTTAATAATAATATTTGATGCATGAGTAATGCAGATTTGTTTTAGGTTCGAATATGTCAACTCAACACAACATCTCGAATTCTACAATGTTGTTTATTTTCTTATTTGGCAAAAAAGGCATAATAAATTTAAAAAGAAATGTCTACTTCAAAATTCTAGTTGTGTATGTTTCAGAAAAACTGACCAAGTGATGGGTTAAAGAAGAGCTCGGGTCAGTTTGATGGGACGATAATTGTAGTGACATGCTCAGTAATGGCCCTTCTCACCAATGTCTAAATCTCATTTGTAATGATACAAGCAGAAGTGGGGCCGGTTTTACGCCTAATTGAGTTTTTTCTGATCTTGACTGACCAACACCCAGCTGAGAACCACATTTTTAACTTCTCCTTAGATTTACCATTAAACATCATGTTACAAGAATTTCTTCTCAAAGGAGAAAACTTCCAAACACCGAGACATTATTTCTTTGTGTGTCTTTTTCACTTTCATAAATCATTTTCTCGCCAATTTAAGCTTCTTTGATACGGTTGTAAAGATAGGATAAACTGATTATGTAGGACAACTCTTTAAATGAACTGGCCCTTGGCTCTTTTCAAAAGCAATTGATACATGCAAGGATTCCTTGTCTGTTACGCAATAACATATTAACAACACCTTTACTTCAAATAATTAAAATATTTGCCGATGAAAATGTTTAGATTTACAACATTTACAGATTTAATTTTGAGTCATAAAAAAATTTAATTTCTAGACCTAGACTGTCATCAAAAATACAAGACCGACAAAATAATGCACACTATAAATGTAAAGATTGCTTATGGATAATTCTTGATAATCCTTGTTAATCTTCGGAAAAAAGATACTTCTTTGAAGATAAAGTTTTATTACTTTATGCTTGAATGTTGCATAGAAAAATCATACCAATATCATATAATTTTATAATCCTATTTTATGAATCGTTACCAAGAAGACATGTTTAAGAAATATTATAATATATTACTATTTTTCTTGTAATTTCGCAGAAATATTTATAATTATACTTGAGGTTGAGTTGATATTATATAATTTATATTTGATATTTTTTTAAACATATGGTTTGCCAAATTCCATCATATTAGTACGAACATTAATGTTCATTTTGTCCCTTGACTGTTCTTTTGCTAAAATAGAGTCAAAATGTTTAATTTTAGAATCAATTGAGCTAAATGTATTTTATTTAATCACTTCATGAATAAAATACCATATTTATATTATATTCAACACTGGTTTTTTGTTTTAGCATTTTTTCCCAAAGATGTTCCTTTGCAACCAAATGTATTGGAACATATGAACTGATAAAATATTTGTTTGAATTAATTATATATTAAAAATTATTCTCCACATTTTTCGCTTAATTTCATCATTTTGTTGTGGAAATAAATTGAAAAACGAAAACATTGGGCTTTTCTCTTTGTACAAACAATATTCAGCATCTAAAACAGTTGCAAAATCTTTCGTAAAAAGAATCTTTTTCCAAAATATCGAAAAGTGACACACGATAATTCACAAAGACGCAATATAACCCCTGATCATTTCAAAAGAGGAATTCTTTTTTTTTTTTGGACAAAAGACGAGGTAATCCTGAAGACAATGGATGGATACATACCTGCCGATTCTGCAGTTTCTAAACCCTCAAAAGTTTTGTTGGCCATCTTCATCAGGGCGTCCAGGGGGGAGTCGTTCTGTATGAGGGGTAGGGAGGGTTCATCGTCCTCTACATTGATCTCTTCCTCGTCTGAGGAACACTCGCTGTCCCTCCCCGGACTACACCTCGAGTCCCAGGGTCTCACTATGCTCCTCACATTGTTGTTGTTCAGGTTTCTCTGAACTTGTCGCCGATTGGCATTGTTATTATTTCCTCCAAGAATATCAGAAATACTAAATGAGGTAAAGGGCTTGTTAGGATTCCTTGGGGGTCCTACTTGCACCATGGCCAGCTTCCGTAGAGCCTCATACTGGTCCCGGATGCTTTCCGCTGAATCCACGCGTCGAGGTGCGGACATGTTTTTCATTTGATTTCTTTTTTAATGTTTTTCTTTATGCACAATTTTTTTCGGTCTCTTTTGAATCTCTGTTCCTTTCAAATGAATCGTTAATTGCACACATTAATTAATCTGCATTGGTTGTCAGTGACTCTTCATTTCGTTTAATAAGGTGAGATTTGTATACTGTTCACCTAATGGTAATAGGTTCTGCCCAAGTCGAGGCTCACGCGCTGACGAGCGTTTGATTGACAGGCCGCTAGAGCGTGTCGTCTGCTGATCCTACACCCAAAAGGTAAATTATACCACTCAGAGGCGTGAAAACATCATACACCGTGTCAGTACAACAAACATCTTCAGGCCATTACAATAGTTATAACATGGTTTAATTAAGAAGTTTTTGATAATGAAATAGAAACGTTCCTGAAATGTACAAAAAAATCCTAAAACCTTATTTTCACAATAAAAAATCCTATAGAGTCATAAATGCAGAACGGAGTACATTCCTGACAAATTTATACAACATACCTTAACCGTAAAGAATATTTTTGGAGAAATAAGAAAATAAGTTGATAAATCTGAGATTTATAGTAACCAAGCCAGACAATAATGGAGAAGAGGAGAGGGAGGAGATCAGAAAGCGACGACCAATCTGTTGTGAGGATTCCAGAAGCAGCCTTCCCACCGCCACCTCAGATCCAGTTTCTAAGTCCGCCGATACAGAGGCAATTAAATTAGAGAATGTTTTGGACTTTTTCAATGATCAGTTACATTTAAACGATGAAATTAATTAGCAGCTAGTGAAGATTTTATGACATTGCTATATGCGTTATCATTGACACAAGTTGAAATTTATCACAAATTTATAACAGTATTGCAATCTGTTCACAAAATTCTACTAGCAGCCTTTGTTGTAGCAATTTGTTCCAATTCAAAAGGTTTCTACTAAAATATAATCGGATTTTCATATCTGTGTCTTAGTTTCAGTTCTTTGAAATATTTTCTAAAAAAGAAAAAGTCTCGTATTTTAAAATATTGCGGGTAGGAGTAGTCGAATTAGAACCTTCATTTGTATGCAAATTTCATAAAACTCAATGCTGACCCTTTGTTACGTAACGAAGGTACCGTAACTGAACCAAACAATTAGCCATAAAAAACATGGCTACCCGTTGCCAAAGTCTATTTTGCATTGGATTTTCAAATTTTTCGAATACATAGTATGTTTAGCTCTTCTGAATTCAATACGGAACTTTCAGAAATTATTGGTGAGTAATATATATTTACTTTTTATCACAGTTCTTTGAATAGTATTTGTCCCTGCTTTCAGATCTTAGTAAACTTGCTTGACAAACCGGAAGTGTAGAAAAAAAATATTGAAGATAAATAAATTTAAATAATACAAAAGACGTCATTTCTGAAGTGATTAAGAATTAAAGAAAAATTCTGTATACATTTTTTAAAAATTATTATAATCCTGAAAGCAAGTAAGAATAAGGACTTCTCTTTAAAATAAATCCTTGATGATTTTGAAACCAAAGAAGCCTCAAGACTTCAGACTGATACTTAAAAGAGTTTATTAAACTTAAACTGAAATGTTGATGTTTATGACTAGACAAGAAAACTTATTTTCTTTTCGTCTTCTTTTTAATTCCATGTCTTGACACAAATATATTCCTCATAAAAGTAGTCGAAGGGAATATTGATGCCGGTCTAAAACGACATAATTAAGGGTTATAGGCTCGCCTAGTTTATCACCTTGCCGCTTCCCTCAAATTATAACTCTAATAAGCATCAATAATATCAAAAGAAATTTTTACAAAGTCATTGAAGCTGAGGAATTTTCCTATCTTTTGACATTATCCGATTAAGAATTGCTTCACGGCCACCTTCACAAAATATTTTCTCACTAACTTCAAAGTTCTTCTCCGTATTTACCTTCTATCTTCTCCAAATCAAACTCAGTCTATTACAAGGACCATTTCTACTCTGCTTGTAATTTTTCAATTCTTGAAATATTTTCAAAATTTCTAAAATTCTCAGTTAATTGAGAAATTTATCCTATGTCTCGAGTGAGATAATATTATTAAATTTAAAATAACCCGAATGAATTTTTTTCCTAAATATTTTCACATTGCATAAAAGCTTAAAATATAGAACAAGAAAGATCTTTTGGAGAATATAAAAAGAGGCAACTTTGAAAATAAATCAGAAATCAAATTATATTCAACAATGAAAAAGTAGGAAACAACTTTCAGAGGATTTATTATTTTTGTTCCAATTCGTACGCAAACAATTTTCTGAGAAATATGATAAAAAATAACAATGCATTTGTAAATGGAAAATTAATTGATTTTTGACCTTATTCGACAAAATAATTCCCTCATCATTGGCTGCTGAAACATGATTTTCTGAGCAAACAAGACGGTGCACATCATTTTATGTTCCAGTCTCGAAAACTGAAAATTTTTCTTACAAAATGAGAAGCCGCTAGTAACGAGTCAGAAATGTAATTTGTCGTTATTACCAGAACTGAGACAGCACTATCAGTGTTGTTCTGTGAAGGGACTTTATTGGGAATTCATCTCCATTACCGCGTCAAGGCGATGTGCAAATTTGATTGAAACAAATTATGATCGCCATTCGAGAGTCTAACACATTTTTTGTTCCATTTAGTGGGGATTTAGTTTCGTACACGAGGGGCTAGCTCAAGGTGTAAATAGGTTTCCTATTGTCTTGGAGAGGGGGTGATTGATTCAGGGGCAACTTTGTCGATGATGGAGGAAGATGGATACAACGTGTAAAGCTGGCTTTATTCGTTGCTGTTTGCTTGCCCCCTCTCGGGACCATTAGCTGATGATCGACTGCCTCAATTAATGTCTTTTAAGAAATAAAATCGGAAAATGATTGTTTTGCATCACCTCTAAATCATGCTAATATTCTTATTACGAAATGACAAACAAATGGTTGTGTAAAGTCTAAATTCTGTTGTGAAAGAAAATTATTGTGTTTCTGCTGATTGGAAATAATTCAAAACAATCGATAAAAGTTATTTTAAGGAAATTCAATACATAGTATAACTAATTTATCTGAATATTACAAAAAAAAATTACTGCAAATTTCTACAACAAATAAGATTTATTTATTATCATTATTTTTAGCTGAAAGAAAAAAGCAGAAATAATATAAATATCAATAATCATTTTGTAGGCATACTATAATGAATTCATCGTCTATAAATCATGTTCTGGTTAATAATGATGTTTCATAAAATTGGCGTTTCTCCGATCACTTCTATCTATCAGGGCAATAAATCTGATGTTGTATTGACAGCTCACTACAGCTAACATAGGTACTCAGTAAATAGCGCACTCAAAATGGCCGCCGACAGCAGCAAAACACATGCCACAAGTTATATCACAAATACTTTTCTTTACAAATGCAAGAAAGGTAAAATTAAATAAAATGAATAGATAAAAACAAAACAAACAAACAAAAATGTTGTAGAATTTTTAAAGAGAAGATTTTAAATTTTATAATATTCAATAATTTTAAAAAGTAAATCATTCATAAATTCATGTTTATGATCAATTTCATAAACGTATTTTAAGCTCATCTGTACATTTTTCGATATTCTTCAAAAGCAAAATAGAAAAAAAAAGAAGAAATAAGCAAACATTTTGAGATAGAATCAATGGATTTCTTTCAGTAAAAACAATGAAAGGTAATTTGTAAAACAATACAGATGACATTGAATCATGAAACCATACCAACATATTAATTGAATTAAAGAATAGAAATAAAACATAATGATATTGTTAACAAACATAATCAATACTGCACAAACAGCATGAGCATCGAGCGATTTTTGCCTCAAAATTCACACAGAACATCGTAAAAATGGCATAAACTGTGATAATAAAATCCACGATACAATTAGGAGCCCAATACTGTGTTGATCTGAAAAACAAATGATTTGACAATTACATCTGATCCTTCTATTTCAGCTTCTCTTTCACACGACATGTATATGTCTTTATCCAACATGATATAATTCATCATGAAGTACACCATTCTTTTAGTTATTGTTGCAACATTGCTAAAAGTTGTTTATTTTGGTCAACCATATTTTATTTGAAAATGACAAGCAGAAAATACAGACAAGAAGTACAAAACTCAGAAGGGATTCGGTTTAAAAAAATAATACTAATTCTTTCCCATATTAATCATGATTAAGATGACAGACCCTCATTAGATAGTTACAATAAATAAAGTTGTTTATTTGTAGTAATGTTTACAAAAGAGATAGAAATCGAAATGATAACATGCAGTTTTAATTTGAAACAAATGATGATTATTTCTATCCAGCTTTCCAGGTTAACGTTTATTCAATACTAGTATTTTAAAACTAAATCAAGAGTCGTCGAACCTTGTTCGCGGCACCCATACTTAAAACTTTAATAGAAGTGTATTTAAATATAAACACAATAAAATCTATAGAAAACATAATTTTATAAAAACATTATCTGTCTTTTTAAATTATTAATTAAAGAAATATAAATACATACCTTACTATATAGCTAGAATCAAGAGAATCAATGCTTTCATTAAACTGACAGCCGTAATAGTGAGTTTAATATTTCAGTCTTCTCACAAACTCTATGGCCAATGGTCATTGGAATGGCAGCTTTTCGTATGAATTGTAAGTTTTAATTCAGTTTACCTTATCAAGACAAAAGGGAACGCTTATTTCTGCAGAGCTCCTGTTCCAATTTTTGGTGTTTCCAGGTACATGTACATTTGATCTCGAATACTGTTCGTTATCTCCATATGTTTCATGCTTGCCGTGGTTTCATTTTGAATTCATTTGTTTAATTGTCTCTTGAGCTTGATCATAGTTTGTTATCTTAATATTTCATACTGGATATATTGGTTATCGTGTGTCTTTGATATAGGAGCAGTACGTTATGAGAAATAAAAAGAAACACCTTTTTCTCATCCCCACCTTTATAGATAAAAAGGTTCCTAGTTTTTTTTCCAAATCTGTTCAACGATTTATTGTTCAAGTGTACTGTCCTTTCTGACATATTTCATTTTATAAGAACAATACCATAACAAATTCTTGCATAAAACCTACAATCTTTATTAACGTATTACTGATTTTCACTCATAAAAGTCTGAAAAGGACAAAATTATTTGTTTTTCTTACAATTTCATTTATCTTTAAACTGTTTTGTACATGAGTAAGTTAAAGTATAAAATGCTTCACCAGTGATTAGTAATGCATTGTTTTACTAAATTATCAAGAAAAAAATGATTTATGTATGCACTGTAAGCAGGTTTTAGGAAAAACGTGTTCGAACTATCGTGAGAAGCAGTGGGGATCGATGATAAATGCTTCCTGTGAGGTTATAGCTTAGCTCTATAGCAGAGGGCCTTACTATAATAGCAAGTGAAAAGAAAACCACAGAAAATCCTTAATTCCCTAACAAAAGAAAATTACAGTGTACTGGTATGAACAGTATAATATGAAATGAGGAGATAACGAACAGAATTCAATCTCAATAATCCATTCAAACAATACAAATCAGGAGCAGAGCAAACACGGACTTATTAACGAAGTGGGATCAGGTGCCATGGAGGAGTGAGCATCTCCTGATTATAAAGAGTCTTTTATTTGTAATTAAGAAACATTAAATTCATTTAGATATTTTGTGTTTCTACGCAACTATAATTATGGAAGTGTTAAGATTTAGATTTAAAAAGAACTTGATAAGAAAAAAATATAGTTTCTCTATGAATTCAAAGAATTTCAATTCTAAACATTTTCTGGAGATTTTTAGATTTGGTGATGTATTTATTTTAGCTAAACTAGTTATACAAGTATGACCTATTCTGCTACTTTTGTAGAGCACTAACATTTTTGTGACGCCTTATTTTCAAAGGAGTCATTACGTATTTCGGAGGGAGGCAAAAATATAAAAAAAAATTCCAGATTTTGCTGCATGCAGTCTCTAATATTATGATGAACATGTTCACAAAGACCTTTCCTCGATTTTTTTTACGTAAAATTCACGATTTTGCGAAAAACATTGATAAACACTGATTAAAAGTATATATGATTAAGCATGATCTTTAATTTCACAGGTTTTGCCTTTTGGTTTAGTAAAGAGTGAGAACACCACTTTTTCGCAAAGTAAAAGCAGATTATTTAAATCGGAAAAAAGCTTTTACGGAACATATAGATAAATTTTTCAAAATTGTTAAATACACAAATCTTTCTTTATCAATTCTAATGTGATATATAGACAGCAGATACTTTTTTCTCCTTTTGACAGATGTGTAATTTATCGCAAAAATCAATACAATAGGAGCTTACTCATTCACAGGGTATCCTTAGCTTAGTACAAATAGAGAGTATGCTTCTTATTGCACCGTGTCAAAAAAAAAATCAGAAGCAAAAATCTACGGTTTATCTTGTCTTAAAGCACAAATACCGTAAGTCAGATTTTTGATAACCTCTTTTTTTTTTTTAATTATTTGTGAGTTTTTAAAAGCATCAATAGAAATTTAAAAGGAGTTAGAAATTTGTATAAATTTCCCAGCAGTAAAAAATCATTTGTTTAAATTTAGATTTTACTCGATGGACAAAGATAATAATATATCTAACTTCTTTATTTTCTATCGGAATATATATGCAATGTAAATACAATGATAAAATATGGAGCACAATATAAGTAATGATAAAACTAACAATAAATGTAATTAAATGGTTTACAATAATGGTATATTTCGGGAATTCTTCTGTACAAAAAAAGCAAATTAAAGATAAAACAAATATTTTCAATGTTACACGCAATAACTATCATCAAAATACAATAATGATAAAAAAGGTTGGAAATACCATAGTAAAGAAAAGCTAAATACGTTGAAAATGATTTGACACCTTCTTTTGAGTTATTTGTTTTAGACTTTAATCATTATATTTACAGAACACTTAAAATTATATTCCTTATACAAAGGAAAATGTTTAATACATGTAGTTGGATATATGATACTTTTAAATCAGTTCTCCAAAGAAATAAATGAAGTATGTAATATGATTAAACACAACTTTAAATAAGTTGAGTTTATAATTTAAACGCACTTTTCCTCATCACATTATATATAACGTTTTCATACTTATGGATAGTCCATTAATTACACAGGGAATTTTCGTCAGTTTTCTCCAGTTTTTCCCCGATCATGACAAGGAGTACACAGCGGATGTGACCGGTCGGCAGGAGATGCTCACTCGTCCACGACACCTGAAACCACCTTTGATATTTTGAAGGTCCGTCTTTGCTCTGTTTGTGATCTGCATTATTTAAATAAACTTTTGAACTTTTTGATCGTGATAGTATGGTATCAAATCGCTGCATCAATTTTAATTTTTTTAAGTAGGCATAGGCGTAGGGATATGCAATAGCAGCTTATAAGGATATACATATTAGGCAGCATATCAAAAAATAATTGCTAGGATTTGAAATTCTTGGTAAAAAGATTTCAATTAGCATGCATCTAAATAGCTTAATTGCTATTTCGATTAGCCGAAGAATGTGACTCACATACAATTATAAGTCGTCGTAGACGCGCTCTTATCTTGCACATCTTATTGCCTTATTAAGGCAGTAATCATTTCACCATTAAGTACTCCTTTACACTTGTTAGAAATCAGTAAATATAAATGAAACAGCGCTAATAGGCGTCATATGTTCTCTGTTGCGTCAAGAAGGGGTAGTTACTATTGATTTTCCGTTTAACTAGCAATTTGGCATCTATGGCAGAGGATAACATGACAAATTTGGTTTCGTGAAAATTTTATTTCAAGGGATATAAGAACAGTTTTTATATGAATTTTATGAACAAGTGATGCAATATTTTTTCTTATTTTGACGTTTGTGAATAATTGATAACCGTTATCGTCACATCTTAGGAAAAAAGAGTTCGTTTCCATATCTCTGAACACATTTTTTTTAATATTAAAGACGCCATTGTAGTTTACTACCCAAGTTTATAATATAGTTAATATTTATAAAATATATGGGTTTGATGAATCCTTGCAAAACTAACTTTAAAATGTGTGGATGCTAGATAAGTTCTTGGCGTATCGATAAGCTAATTCTAGATTTTTTTATATTCTAGTTTACCACAAAAAATGACAATGAAACACCAGACAAAAATTGTGTGAGTGATATGAGAGAGAGAGAGAGAGAGAGAGAGAGAGAGAGAGAGAGAGAGAGAGAGAGAGAGA